>JBBPDH010194751.1:3126-15978 GCA_037974565.1 Clupeocharax schoutedeni | reverse complement strand
CAATTTTTTACAGTATACTGTGACAGTGGGTGGCTGCTAGAGGCTGCTCTTTTCTGTTGGATTATGTTTTAGGGACTTTTATTATGATGGCTGAGCACACCGGTATTGGTGTAATGTGTCCCAGCTGACCAGTGTGCTCAGAAAATTAGATGCTTGTGTTGACTGGGTTTGGGAGTTTTGGTGTTTGTATTTAAGTTTGTGTCTGGTGGTCGCTCCACCGTCACCCTGGCTCTTGTTTATGTGTCTCCTTTCTCCTATTGTGGCCCTCGTGCCTTTTGTATTGTGTGCTTTTGAAAATAAAAATAAAAATTAAGCACGGATGTCTGTCTATGCACCTGCTCTCATTTGGGAGAAAGGGAAATCTGTGACAGTAAGCAGCAGCAGGTCTATGGAGTCACTATAAAAATGCAACATAGAACACATCATATACATAAATCTGTTACAAGCTTCAAACAAAATATGCTTCAAATGGTCGTAATTTATCTAGGATATCCAAAAAATGTCTGGTGCATGACCCTATTAGAATCCAAGGGGCATTTGTTTTCATCCCTGTTTTTTGAACTTTTTTTAATATTTATGGACCGAACAAAAGCTCCAGCACATAGTAGGAACAGTTCTACACTATTTGGATTGGAAAACATTTCACTGCTGTAGAAACTTTTCATACGAAGGTTCTCCACACGACTGCAGTGGTTCTAAAATTGTCAAAATTGTCTATATTTGTACCACTATGTGCTGTGAGCTGAGGTCATACAAAAATGTGGACCACCTGGCGGTCTGGAGAATAGTTACAGAACCACTGCTTTAGGGAACCTAAGGTGGGTTTTTCACTCCAAAAACTTTTTTCAAGATTGCATTGTTCTAAATCCAATATAGCGTCAAAGACATGTGCTTACTGTGTCAAGGGAAGTTTTATTAGTGTACACTGGTGCTGGGTTGAGTGATTTTTTCTACTCCCCCACCTTTATCAGTGAGACCACTTGGCCCACTCTTACTTGTCCAAGGTGACAAGCCAATATCCTCTTCCTCCTCTTCCTCCTCCTCCTTCTCTTCCTCCTCTTCCTCCTCCTCCTCCTCCTCCTCCTCTTCAGAAAGCCCTCTCCCCTGACCTAGATTTCTTACAAAGCTGGAGGAGAGCCTTTCCTATCTGTTTTTTTCTTGCCCGCCTCTGTATTAATGTGGTAGATGCACACACACACACACACACACACACACACAGAGCAAGAGAGATGCCCAGCTCTGGCTCCTTGACTGCTAACACTCCTATTCGAGGAGAAGAGTGTCTGCTGGCAGCGTTCAGGGTGACACATATGGAGCGCATGTAGACGACAGGCCCTTAAATATTCATGAATGCGCTCTTGTGGGTTGACATGTGTACCGTGGCAAACTCGCGTGGGCGCGTGCGTAGGCGGCCTGCGCCAGGCTGCAGCTCAGAGCAGGGCCATAGAGCACTTCTCTGTGTGCGTGTGTGTGTGTGTGTGTATGTGTGTGTGTGTGTATCTGGAGGCATCTGTGTGCGGATGTAGATCTGACAAGAAAATGGTTTAAAGTTAAACTGGAGTCCAAATGTTGCTTCTTTAGTTTAGAACTAGAGCTAGAAAGCTATCGTACACTATAAGCCAATAGTCACCTAAATATTCTCGGAATCCTCTCAAACTGCATCCAGCTTTTCATTAAGATGCAGCAGATTTGTAGATTTAGGACACAATATCACTTACTGTATGGTGAAACAAAATTTTCATGTATTTTTATTTACTTTAAGGCATTCATGTTACTCTGCAGAGTAGCGGGGACCTGTCCAGGGTGTTTGGCTGCCAGCAATCCCAGCTACCCTGGTTATATAAGCTGCCCAGATAAGAGATGGATATATTGATAAATGGATGAGGGGAGGGGAAGACAAGGGTGGATTCCTAGTCTTTAAACTCTGGGGACTACTGTGTCACTCTGGGGACTAAGAGGAAAATGGACATGTCTGAAAAACATATGAGAGCGCTGTGGCTGGTTATGCAGTTGCAGTAAGTTGCCGTTTGGACGGCACTAACCCCAGTTTGCAGCTCCAGGGGTTCCATCATTCCGTTTGAGATGAGGCATGGATCATGTGGACCTGCAGCCGTGCGCATTTGCCATACAAATAAATGTTTGACTTTATGAGTCTGACTTATCTTGTATGCAGTACTCATGTACTTGTACTCATTCATCTCAGCCCAGACTAAATAATTAGGTTTTGCCAGTTGGTTTAATTTAAAAGGCATAAAATGCACATATATTGTTTTAAGTAGAACACTAAAATTCAATTAAAAAGCATAAATGTACGGTTTTGTTTTGAAATTTGATTAAGGACCATGTTAGAAGTTTTTGGGTTAAAGTCTTGATTACATTTGGATTTGTGACTAATACAAAATTAGCCCAGACTGCAGCCTCAGGACAGGTTTAGTACAGGTTTTGGCTGGCTGAAAACAGCATTATAATAGTATTTCATACTAATAATGATATTTAATGTTTATATAACATAATAATGTTATGTTTATCTAAAATTAGTTCAGTTAAAACAAAATCCAGATGCAACTCTGAATCAATACTTAGGCTGAAGCCCTGCTGCATTCTTGCGGCATGTCGCCTGGGCTGACACAGAAGACAAAAGATGCTAAAAACACAGAAGATGTTGAGGTCTACACTCTTTGCGCTAAATATCATTCAGGAATAGATAATTCCCTAAAGCGTGCAGGAAATTAGAAACACATTAGAATAAATCTCATCGGCACAAAGGATGCACAGGTGTCATATCAGCACGGTTTCCGCTGCTGGAAAACAATATGGCAAATGCGCACAGCTGCAGGTCCACATGATCCGCGCCTCGTCTTAAACGGAATGATGGAACCCCTGGGGCTGCATGCTGGGGCTAGTGTCATCCGAACCGCAACTTACTGCAACAGCATGACCAGCTTCAGCGCTCTCATCTTGGGGGGTATCATAGTTTCAAGACAATGGGGCAGTTTTGCTTATTTTTATAACATCTGACATAATATTCTTGTAGCTACACCTTGCTAGTATTCAGTTAGAGAGTGTAGCCTATCTGCTAATGGACATTTCTCCTGACTGGATAAATGTAGGCAAACCTAGCACTGACACTCTTGCTAGTACCCTCATACTAGCAACACTCTGATTAGTCCACTACCCAAATAATAGAAACCGAACAGTGATGAATGGGACTGTGCACAGATGGGCTATGGTATGAAATTGAGCTATGTATTGAAACAAAATGGCAGGTGGAGTTCATAAAGTGGAGGGAAAGTATAAAGTAGTTTCACTAGAGTACATTAAGCTAGTCATAACACAATCTTTCATACTTGTCGAACACATATACTTCCATTCAGCCTGTGCCAAATGGAACCATTTAAGAAAATGAGAGGAATTTGGTCATTTGATTCAACCTGTCATTTTGGCATTCAGGCCTGTTATTTTGGCATTCGGGCCTGAGGACCATCCATCAGCAGAGACACAGAGGCATGCTATAGAGGCCTAAAATAAGGGCTTGAGTTGCAGACGCAATCAGAAGCATATGACAACGTGCGTGATGAGGTGTTGCATCTCCGGCACCTTCCCCGAGGCTGAACAAGGCGCAGTCGAGGAAAAAAAAGACCCTGTGAATAACATGCACAGCCTGTTATTCTTCAGAGACCCAAGTGCATTATCAGCATTTGACGAACACCCGTTCGTCTGTAGGATACATGAAAGGGCCTCAACAGCACTCTAAGAAAGGGAAAGGAAAGTGTTGCCTTGCCTGTTTAACGATGTCCCCATACTCACTGCACCTGTTCAGCCACCACATGCTGAGAGAGAGAGAGAGAGAGAGAGAGCACCATTGGTGGAGAAGGGAGCGAGAGTGGGTGAGAAAGGGAGATAAAGGAGCTAACGATGCCGTCAAATCACCCTGTTACTCTTTGAAGGCTCTCCCAGCAGTCAGCGTTGGTAAAGCCGACAAACACTACATCAGTGTCAGGCGGTGAATTCACAGAGAAAGACCCGCTTCCTCAAGGTGCATTTGAAAAAGCTTCCTTTGCGCCTGTCAGTCTTGCGTGCTTTGATTGTGACAGGTAAATGCAGACCAAAGGAAAGAAGTCCCCTGTACAGCCAGACCTGGGACAAATGAGGATCTGTTTCGTCCATGCCTTCTGTTTGGGTAGAGCAGTCCTGGTTTGAATATTTACTATGTTTGCTATGTACTTGTGCATATCACTGTAATCATCAACCAGTAAAGGGATTTTGCTATGCTAATTCCACCTTCTTGCTACAAGGTTGACGTAGTACTTTTTTTTTACTGCAAAAATCATATATATTAGGAACTTCTCTCGTCGTTTTGAAGCCATGGCTTAATCACGCTAATGAGAGATGTCACAAACATGAATGCAAAGGTCAGAAGGTGATATCTAAGCAAAAATCTTTTTTTTAACAAGAATCATTATTAACAAGTCTGTTAATTTAAAGCAGTTCCTCTAGTCCAGAGGGACTCAATATCAATCTTGGATCTTCTCTGTAGGCCTTCATTGACTGGACCAGGCACCAAAACAAACAGTCCCTCCAAAACCAAATGACATCAGGTTTGCTCAACCCAGGAGAAACACTGGATGGTAACAGACCGGTATGAACACGGCTTCAGACTGTGGATCACTTGTAGGAGAATATTCAATGTGCACCAGTGACCACTAAATGCACTGGCAACGTTAGGATCATGAAACATTCAGGTCTCATATTTTGATTTGTTGATAGGGGTGTTAGTTTGTTGGCATGGTTATATTTTTTATTTGATGACAAGGCGCTTGCTTGCCTCAGCTGTGTGTTGCTACATTATCACGAAAGCTTGGAATAACATGCGATTATTTGGGGCTATTGGCTTTTTATTAGCTCCCATTGCTATGCTGATGATACAAAGCTGGATCTCAGCTCCAAACGCTACAGTCAGCTTGCTCCTCCATTTCTTGACAGCTGCCTGGTAAACATTAAAACCAGCATTCTTAAACTGTTCTATATCTCCATCCTTTGAGGTCTGCAACCAAGGAATTATTCTGTATTCCACCCTCTCATTCCAATCACACACCAAATCCATCACTAAATCTGCACTCCACCTACTTAAGAACATATCTTGACTCCTGCTATCACTCTCTGATTCCACAGCAGAAGCCCTTATCCATGCTTTCATTACCTCCCACCTGGACTACTGTATCGGACCACTGTTTGGTCTGCCCACCAAAGCCCCGGAAAAGCTGCAGTGTGTGGATGAATTCTCAACTCCACTAAGCCCTGGCAGCACATCACCCCTACCTTCATGCACCTCCACTGGCTCGCAGATAAGTCTAGTATCTCATACAAAATCCTTCTCCTCACCTGCAGATGCTCTAGATCCCCACTTCTTATTGGACCTGCTTCTACCCTACATCTCTCTGACATGGGCCACCTCCCTATACCCCATACAAGACTGAAGCCCTTTGGGGAGAGAGCCTTCAGTCCCGTTGCCCCCACTCTCTGGAACTCACTCCACCCTGAGATCCGAAATACGCCATCTCTGGGCATCTTTTCTCTAAGGCCTTCGGTCTCAGACTTACGACTTTATGTAACATGACCTTGGGTTCCTTGAAAGGTCCTGTATAAATCCAAGTTATTATCATTTATTTATTTATTTACTTACTTACTGTATTACTTTCTTATCATGAAGCTATTCGTAAAACATGTTGGGCTGTAGCCCAGGATGCGCAGGCATAACAATGCCCCTGCCAAGAAAACCCAGCAAAAGGACAGGATAAGTCAAACTGCAGATCAACTTCACCAGTTTTTACCAACTTTGGTCTGAGCATTAAATTCTTCCACTATGTGTTCTTGATGAGCAACAAAGGCTGGTGCAGGAAAGTCCCATCTTCCCGGTCATTTTTGTTGGCCACTGTGGAAGGAAAATAAATACCCACATAAAAGACAATGTTTGCTGATACATCTGCATCAGACTCCAGGTCCCCCTAGGGTCTATGCTTTCATGCATGACCCCCAGACAGCTGCCTCTTTCTGTTTTGAAGTGGAGTCATCTCAGCATCCTGGGACTCCCTGCCTCGAGGCATGAGGCGGAAGGGGGACTAATTTAAACCCAGTTGTCCTGGTACTGCATGGCACAGGGCTCCTAAGGCTGAGGCTAAAATGGAAACCCATCTCTGATGACGGTAACACCAGTGAAAATAGAAAGTCCTTGACTCTTGGGAGTCATTGGGATGACTTTCTTTTGGTCTTGGATGAAGATTTTGATCTAGTTGGATCATGAGGTTACACAGCCCCGTTTCAAACCAGGAGCAGTCCGTTTGTGGCTGGCTGCTTTAATTGCTATGGCACTGCTGTAACCTCCCATTTGAGCTCATAGAAGAGTGGGGCCTCCCAATGTGACACACTAAAAAGAGAATAAGAGATATAACCAAAACATCAGAAGTACAGGAACTTGGAATTGGCTTCGAAGCAAACTTTTTTCCTAGCAGATCGCTGGACATATGGGTAAGATAATTATGTGTTTTCTTTTGCATTAAACAAAAATATTTCAAGACTGTAGAGCTGTCCTGAATTGTATGTAGCAACTGGTCATTGGAACTTTCCGGTAAATACTGACCATGTGCCATAGACTAAAATTAAAAACTGAGTGGAGAATTGGAGTATTCCTGATTCAATCCTCATACTGATTCATATTGAAAACACCACACAACAAATTAAAAAAAGCATCAAAGCAGTAAAAAGTAACAAGAATGGGACAGTTTGAGAAATACGGTTCTGGATCTCTCTCCGATGCCCTATTGGCCATTGCATGTATTTAAATTACAATGATTTTAACATCTTGTAATACTACGAATACTGAGATGCTACATTTTTTACTGTTTTTAGTTGGATATTGGATTTAATTGTTTCATACCTTCCTTTTTAATTTGTTTAATTGGTTACATTTTATGCTGTTTTCTCTTATACTTGGCTCCTCACTGTACACCACATTTAAATATAGATTGATTGACTGATTTATTGATTGATTGATTGTTTACTCCCTTCAGTCCTGAGTAGCCTGTTTAGTCGACTCTAGTTCTGGTTGTGCCATGGCTCCACCTTCTCATTATCTCCTAGACCTGCTCCTTGATCTTTGCTTTGAGCTCACCTGCCTATTTCCAATTAATTGATTTTAAATTTGTTTTATCGTTGCTCAGTCTGGCAATGGAAAAGTGTAGCTGCTGTTACTACTAAAGAAGATCCTAGCAGACACATCTGGGTATAAGGGCTATGACTTCCCAATGACAAGCACCTTTGCTGTTTTATTTTTCTGAGAAAGGCAAATACACATTGTATAAAGAGCATTTTGGATCTTTATTGTTACCGCATCCAAGGCCATGTCTCTGCAACTCTTTCTTCATTTATAGCACACTAAAATAATAGATTTCACCTTCAAGTACCTCCCAGTTTAGAGGCCAATACTGCACCTGCACTGTCTAAAATTGCTTCTTGTTTGAGGCCAGTTGTTGGGCTGGCACACAAATTGCTTTACTAGATGCACCTGTTTCCCAGAAGAAATCTTTCTACTGTGTTAGCTGTTATGGTGTAACTGTCACCCACCAACTCAAACCCCCTGAGCCTGAGAGAGACTCATATTACAGAGCCAACCACTGGAGATCTTCAGAACGAGCTGAAACCATTTGTGATGCTCATCTCCGGACCTTTTCATTTTGCTTTTATGGTCTGTCCTGTGATAAACGAGCCTCTGGGTTCCATCCTGGGCGACACCATAATTGAGGAAGCTTTTTTGCTGTATGCAGGGATAAACACACATGCACACCCCCTCCCAGTAAATCTGCTTTTCGGCCTTGACTCTGTAAACCTGTCTCATGCCTTGGTTTCACTTCACCTTGTGTTTATTCACCCTCACACAACGGACACCATCCTGTGGCAGATTTATTCCGCCTTCTCTGCTCTCTGTTCAGGTTGTGGCCTGGCTTCTATCATAACCTACATCGCATCCCGTATCTGCCACATGTTAAGGTCTTTTTACTTTGCTTCTCAGCAAGTTCAGACTCGAAGAACATGGTGCACAGGTAAGAAGTCTAGTTCCAGCCACCCTTACTCATTAACTACTTTAGAAATCCCTGATTGGCTGAAGCGTTTACTTTAGCTGCAAGCTGAACTGAAACATCTCCAGGTGGAGTGTTGGTGACCACTGCTATATTCTATTGCAATGCATTTATTCTTAGTTTTTCCAAGTCCCCAGCAATACCCAGCATTGTCCATACATATAATACACATAATACACATAATTCACACGATTCATACTGGAATCCCTGGTGTGTCAACCAGTTCTGAATGCTATATTGAATTTGTAACCCCCCAGTATTATGTACATCAGGAGTGGCAGATTCAGCCACACGCAGATTTATTATGAGAACCGAACTTATAGTTTTACGCGGAAATCCCCACAACTACGCAGAAACTGTGAATACCCTCCACCTTTTTTTGCTGGGGGGTTACTGTATTTATATTTTATCAATTTTACCAATAGAAAAAGGACAGTCAGATTCCATTCTGCAGTTCCAGGATCAAAAGTCCAAGCAAGCATAATTAAGCCTGCTCTCTACAATGGCTTTATTGGATGCTAGCTAGTGCAAACTAGCCATTCTGTTTGCTGGCAAATTAGCAGTTATTGTACTCCATTTAGTGTGTTGGAGGAACCACATGCTTCACCTCTTAGCATTGGTGTACTGTGTGATAGACTGAACCACATTGTGAAGAACTACAAAAATTGCAAACTAGCAGCCGTCTAGTGCAGGACTGTAATGTGGAACTAGTCTGCTTTTGATATGAGGAAGGATGTGATGCCCTTATTCCTTGACTCCCGTTTATTTCATGGACAGAGGACTGCTCGCCTTGATAGCAGCCACCCACTCAAGGTGCAGCAGTGGCAGCCAGGGCGTGTGTATGTGTGTGTGTGGCATTTTAAAAACCTGTGGGAACTCATTAGGGCCACAGAGTCACACCCTTCAACCTCCCGGTCTCCCACTGCACGGTCATGTTTGTGCCATGAGTTCAGAGTTCACAATCCACAGAGACCCAAGAGTGTGAGTGTGTGTGTCTCTGTTTGTGTTAATGCTCATCCATGTGCCAGTAAATTTAGTATGTAGAGTCAGTCTAGAGTAGTCAGTAGATTTGAGGAACAGAATCCCTCACTGATTACATGTCTCTAAGGTGAGAGGAATTTTAACTAATTAAGTTTGGACTTAGGTTGGAATGGCGACCTGTTTGAAATGCTAATGTTAGCTTATTTTTGTTTGGACTAAAGGTGTAAATTGCCTTTCTGTACAATCTATGAATTGCCTGATGTATCTGCATCATGTATGCTGGATATTGTAATGAAACAAGAAAGCGAGCCTGTTTTTAGAGGGGCTCGATCTTCTGCCTTCAGTTCTGGTCATAAATGATCAAAACAAAGGAAACACCTTTGTCATAATACTCATTACTGGTCACAAAACTATGAGATTCTGGTATCAGAAAAAGAGTGACATTTTTACTTCCCATAAAATGTTCCATTCTCTCTCTTTCTACCTCTGTCTCTCTCTGTCTCTCTCTCGTTAACAGATCATTATTGTAGATCATATAATATTTTTTTATTCTCTCTCTCTCTCTCTCTCTCTCTCTCTCTCACACACACACACACACACACATATGTGTGAAAAATGAATGCCAGCTATGGGCATCCGTTGCTCAGCATCTTGTGTTGCTTAGCTGCCCAGCCAGGAGATGTTTCCTCCAGATAGCAATGAGATGAGCTTGTGTGTGTTTGTCTGTGTGTGTGTGCATGATACTGTTAATCCACTGATGGTGTCATGATTGCCTCAGCCTTCAGGAGGGAGCTGTTCACGTAGGTGGTTTCTTTAGTCAGGGCCAAGGGACAATCAGCTGCTACTGCATACACTCAAGGCATTCATCTGGTTTGATCATGTACTGAGTTGCTGACAGAAATCTATAGGTCAGCTATAGGTATTATAGTCAGTATTTACTCCAAAAAAGTGTATTTAAATAACCTACACCAAGTTTTATACTGTAAAATATAAATATAAAGTGCTCAGACTGGCCACATTATTAGAGCCGCCTCTTACAGTAGAGTTAGAGTTAGGGTACAGTTAACGGTTAGTTAGTGACAATAGCACATTTGTTGATTGTGTTATTCCTCCTTTAGTCCTTCAAGAATGTTCCACAAAGCTGCTCTTGACTGGGTAATTGTAGGTGATGGGCATCCCTCAACAGTGCCACTTGTGTGTGCCCCCCATGACTGCAAGATACACTCATAACAGTCTTACACACACACACACAGTACCATGACTCTTACCATGTCAGTGTCACTGCTGTGAACTGTAGCTATGCCATTCATTGCAAAAGTTTTAGAACACCCCAATGTTTCAAGCTTTATTTAATTGAATTTCAAACAGTTCAGGTCCAATGAATAGTATGAAATGGTACAAAGGACAGTGCTGAACTGCGAGAGCTTTAAAACTTGTAAGGATACCCAGAAGCAGGAAATAATTCGAATGAACATTGAGACGCTGAACCGCTTTCAATACAAACAAACAGAAAACATGGGTGTTCTAGAACTTTTGACCGGAGTGTAGGCTGAATTTTTTTTAATGTATTTATATAAATGAATGTAGCAGCAAGGTGTACATTGCGCAAATTGAAAGTTAAAGTGCATTGTGCCATCTCAATGGTAAGGCATTCAGTACAGCTGCCAAATGTCCTATCTAGATACCAGAGTCCTGATTCTGATGTTCTACAATAATGATTCCTATAAGACCTAATGGTGTCTCTTCTGGTACACCAATGTAGTGATGCAATATGGTGAATGGGGCTCATAAAGCCGCACAACGTTAGTTATTCTATCCGCTTACCTCGGCAAAGTGACCACCAGTTAAGCCCAGCATTGGCCAACAATTGAGTACTACCCCAATGTCCACAGAGACAAACTTCCACTAATCCTTTTCCATAAACCCATTTAAAATCCATTACAGTTCCAGCACGTGTGCAGAATCCAAGATATGCAGATTGTATCGTTGCACCATTAAGTGCCACAAAGCTAATTCAGTGCGCACACGTCAGCAGTATTTAATTAGCTGACAAGTAAACGGCTACGCATTTGTCTCATTAATTAAACATGGGGGGGGTATTTGCTGTACGTAGAAAGCACGCAGAGATCACTGAACATGTGTGCTCGTGCAAACAGGGAATAATTGAATCGTTTGCCACCGTACGTTTGCCACCGTAAGTTAATGTGCAGAAGAAAAGCACATTAATAAAGTGTGATCAAAGCATATCAAACATCTATATGAGATCACATTTGTTCCTACAGACTGAGGTGGAAGTACATTTCATTAATTTCACATATGAATTCAGTAAACTTTCTTATCTGGCACACTTACTGATTCAGTACACTCACCTCGGTACATTCACACATTCAATACATTCACCGACAGCATAGATTCACTGACCCAATACATTCACTGACACAGTACATTTTTTGTCACAAAATGATACTGGTATAGCATCATTAGCGTAAATATTTTTTTATTTTAAATGAATGTATAATTTCTAAAATAGATTTGTTATACTTTTATTTTGGTGCAAACATCTACTCTCATGCTCCTGAAGTCCATAAGGCGGCGTAAGACCTCATTCTCTTTGGATAGGAATTTCGAGTCAAAGATGGCTGCAGAGCCGTTGCAAGTTGCAAGTTGCAGAATGACAATATTGTATTATAGGCCAAATATCGATAGTATTATATTGTTTCCTCAGTGGGAATTTCCACCCTCATTATCCTGCGAGACACTGTGCAAATTAGTATTGCATCAAATTAGACAGTTGTGATTAATAAAATGCCACAGTAAAAAAACGTTGAGGTGAATTTGTTCATATCTGTAATTACATTCCCAAAATGAAAAGCAGGAGGCTGTGTTGAAATAAGCCCCCTGTAAAACTAATTTCTCAAAACCACAGTGCAATAATCCTCTACAAAACACAAAAATAATCCCAAACAGTGGAAAACGGAGGCATGACATACATACCCATAGGGGTCTCATTAGCCAGATAGCATTGTCTTATTCATAGCATCTTATCCATATCTCTACAGCAAACTGTTTGGCTTTTATGACCCTCTCCTGATTATCTGTCTCATCTTTTTCCTCACACTTTCCCTTGCATGCCTGCTGTCGCTGTAGGGCAAACCCAAAATGTCACACTCAATATTCCAGACTCATGGTGAATAATTTCTCCTAGAGATTTCCCACACTCTGCCTACCAGTGGCCAGGTCGCAGCCGTCTCACGCTTCTCTGTCTCCTCAGATTCCCAGGACTCTTTGCTACCAATGACATTGCCCAAACTTCCCTGACAGCCTTGCTACATGTCTGCTTTATTCTTCCTTGCTATTTCTTCTGCCCCCAGGAGACCTGGGTGCCATCTATAATGGGCAATTTCATGGTTGGGCCTGTATATGTGCATGCATGCTTAGTGACCATCTTGACTTTGTAGCTCCACCTACACACTTGTCCTGTTGAAGCACAGTTTCTCTGAACCAGATATTCTCCACCCTTGGCAACTCACAGACCACACAACTGACAACCAACTCTATCTTCTAACTGGTGCTGTGCAATCTACAGGTTAAAAAACACAGCTCTAGACTATTTAGATCCCTGAGTGAGTGTAACATGCCAGGACAATAATGGCAAAACATTCACATAGGAAGCAGAGCAAGACCATAGATAGCTGGAATATTTTAGGGAGACCTACCAACCCTATTGAGCTTCATCACA
>JBBPDH010194706.1:0-11993 GCA_037974565.1 Clupeocharax schoutedeni | reverse complement strand
GAATTCAACTGATATCTACTCTACTAAGGATAGACACAATGTATAGGTTTCTACATTTCTTCTGGTTTTGTGCTCTCAGTTTTAAGCTGGTGATAATGCATTTCTTGCTGATGGTGACAAAACCTGTCATTCAGTATATGCCCAAGCAAAATAGCTGTTTTTGTATATTCTGCACATTTTCAGTCAGTTATTTTATTACTTTATTGAAGTGGTAAACATGTGTGATTGGTCATTTCTAATGTAGGATTAAAATTACCAAAGGAAAAAAAAACTAATTTGATGATTCATTACTAGTGTAATTAGATGGTTAGGGTTACATACTCTGTCTGTACACTGTCTGAACGCCATGAATATCGGAAAACCTTTGAGAAAATACATAACATTGATGTAAATATGTCATAAGATGTCATATGCTGTCAGGTTCTTTCCATTGATATAACTGATAAAATAACAATAATATAATGTTAGTATTACCAGTGATTCTATTGGCAGATACTATATTATTTAATGTCATGACTTTAAACTAGCATGTGACATGCATCATTGTAACATCTGACATCACAATGGTAATGATAGATTTAACTTGATAGGATTTGATAATGATAGGATACGACATCTGCCATAACCTGATACTATTCACTCAAATATAACATTACGCACGAAGGGTATCAGTTTAGCTTAGTTTCAGGAGCATAAAAACGTGGTAATTCATCAGCAGTGATTTAGGATGGGTGTGTTTTTTTAATCTCCATGGATACTAGAAATGGGTAACCCTTAACTTGCCATTTAACATTGAAATAATTACAGTACTATAGAGTCTTGAGCTGCCCCTCATTTTTTTAATAAAACAACTATTTTCTGCCCATCAGACTGTCTTGTCTAAATATGACTTAAATGTGACCAATATACCTTTAAATCCTACATGGTCAAGTAACATTCATCCTTGAACCCATCCTTACTCATCATCTCCTCCTGCTGGGCAGGTCCAGGAACTGCAGAGCCCCCCCAGAGCGAGCCAGGTGGTGCGGGACTGTGTGAAAGCGTGCCTCAACTCCACCTACGACTACATTTTTAATAACTGCCATGAGCTCTACAGCCGCCAGTACCAGCCAGTAGGAGACCTGGTCAGTAAAATGCATTAGACATGCTTTGAGTTACCATTCAGTGTCTATAGGTATTTATAATGAATCCCCTGTATCATTTCAATATGAAAAAATTTTTTTTGCCAGTATGACGATGCCCTCACATCCTCACATTCTGCTCTTTTTACTAACTATTTGAGCCTGTTTATCCAAAGTCAGATCAAATCAAAGTCACTGGACAAATAAACAAATGGTTCTGTATTTTCTTGCCGGCTCTTCCTTTTTGATGTTTTCTATGTGATTCAAATATAATATTAAATCAGTTAAGCATGTAATTTCACCAGGGGCACCAAAACACGACTCTGTATCATGCTAGGGGTTCAGTGGCTGGTTATTTATCTGTTTTTGGGATCAGAATAAAGAGGACTGTCCTCCAGAGGAACAGGGACCGAGCATTAAGAACCTGGACTTCTGGCCCAAACTCATCACCCTGATCGTCTCAATAATCGAAGAGGACCGCAATTCATACACACCTGTCCTCAACCAGTGAGTCCATGCACACCATAAAGTTCTCAAGAGATTTCAGCAAAGCTGATTTGTGTGTAAAGTGACACATCAATTAAACTAAACCAGTGAATGTTTTTCTGTAGTTCTCATATGTGAAAGGATACACACACACACACACACACACACATACACACACACTATAGAGAGGAACTGATTTTATGGATGATTCTATACACGCATTACAATAGAACATGTATAGTCCCCTACTGTTTCTGCTGTGTATTTGTCAGTTTGTCAGAATGATCCCATGGATGCTATTGAACATTACAAAGCCCAGCTTTGTGGACTAATGCTGCTGCTCTCTCTCTCAGGTTTCCTCAGGAGCTGAACGTGGGGAAAGTGTGTGCCGAGGTCATGTGGATGCAGTTCTCTCAGGACATGAAGTACGCCATGGAGGGTGAGTTTGAAAAACACCAGCTCAGTTTTTGAGAAGAAGAATCAGAATTGCGGTTCTATTGTTTACCATTTAAAAATTTTTGTTCTCTTTGTTTTTGTCGTTCTAAAGTAACTAAATAATTATTTAGCTTTAAACAAACATTTTGGCAAAATTGCACAAACTGATTAAAATCTGTTCAGAAATGTTATTTGGCCTAAATGCTGTTTAGTTCCTTAGGACTGTATTTTTTCTGCAAGTTACTGAACAGAACAACCAAACTTTTTTCGTTCATAATAGTAAAAAAAATCTTTAGCTACAAATCAGTATAAATACCGAGATAAGATCTAAATCGTGATTTAACTGTAAAAAATCGTGATATGATATCTTGACCATATCGCCCACCACAGTACCCACTTAATGTGGATCAGCAGTCATGGTTTCAGTTCATCTAGCATATTTTCTGCAAACACAACTAGTAATTGTTTGCTGAAGCCCCCACACGAACACCGAAACTGCAGATACCCTCCGCATTTTATTTGCTTTTGTGATGTCCTGGCCTCGTTCGCCATGCCCCCTCATCCACACTGTTTATTTCCCCTGCTGCACTGTAGTCTGTAAGTTTGTCTTCACAAAGCATCTCCATACAGAGTTTTGTAAGAACACTTCTTGAATGTCTGCTGACCTTAATATTGAATGAATGAATTCCATCTCCTATTTTTCCTCACATCATCCAACACTGTCTCTAATGAAGAAGAGTCCAAAACAGATGTTCTTCTTGATTTTTTAAAAGTTGATCTTCTTCAAAAGTCTCACGAGCTCCATAAGTCCCTCTTAGAGAACCTGCTCAGCCTCAAAACACCACACAACAGCAGGTGTACCGCACTGGACCTGAGCATACCCTTCTAACATGCATGTGCGTGTACGTGTGTGCGTGCGCGTGTGTGTTTTTTCTCCTCAGAGCATGAGAAGCAGCGTCTGTGTAAGAGTGCGGACTACATGAACCTGCATTTTAAAGTGAAGTGGCTCTATAACGAATATGTGAAGGACCTGCCATCCTTTAAAGGGGTTATCCCTGAATATCCCACGTAGGTTTTTCCAAAAAAACAAATATTCTCTGGCTTTCACACTCTTTCATCTTTGATTTAGCAATAATTAGTGATAGATACTAGTATTAGACACCAGTCATAATATTGTAGTTTTTAATAATTTTTTTATTATTTTTCTATTCATTTTATAATTCTATGAATTGTGATTGATAATTGTTGTTGTTGTTATTATTGTTATTTTATTAGTAGTAGTAGTATTGGTATTTATTGCAATTGTCTATATTTTCTTATGCAGTTTAATTTTTGGTTCTTTTGTGAAGATGATGATCATAACGATTATTAGTAGCAGTAGTAGTAATTAATTAATATTATTTGTATTTTATAATTTCTGGATTTAGTTATGTTTTTGTACCATTTAAGTAATATTTTTTCAGACATAAACGAATGTATGTGTTTTAAGTGAAAGCCACTATTCTAACAGTTTATATCAGGTTATTATTGATGTGATCTGTTGACCTGCTGACGTGTGTTCAGGTGGTTCCTACAGTTTGTGCTGCAGTGGTTGGATGAGAACGAAGACGTGTCCATGGAGTTCATGCACGGTGCTTTAGAGAGGGATAAGAAAGACGGCGTGAGTTGATCTTTCAGTCATATCTGAACACACTATAAACCAGCACACAGATTCTCACTCTCTCTCTCTCTGTCTGTATATCTCTCTGTATCTCTCTCTGTCTGTATCTCTCTCTCTCTGTCTCTCTTTCTCTCTCCCTCTCTCTGTGTCTCTCTCTCTCGTCTCTCTGTCTCTGTCTCTCTCTCTCTCTCTCTCTCTCTCTCCCTCTTTCTGTGTTTCTCTCTCTGTGTGTCTTTCTCTGTATCTCTCTCTGTCTGTATCTCTCTCTCTGTCTCTCTTTCTCTCTCCATCTCTCTGTGTCTCTCTCTCTCGTCTCTCTGTCTCTGTGTGTCTCTCTTTCTCTCTCTCTCTCTCTCTCTCTCTCTCTCTCTCTCTCTCCCCCTCCATCCTTCTTATTTCTTTATATGTCTGTGCTGTGAATTGTTGTGTCGCTTTTCTCCTGCAGTTCCAGCAGACGTCTGAGCATGCTCTGTTCTCCTGCTCTGTGGTGGACGTGTTCACACAGCTCAATCAGAGCTTTGAGATCATAAAGAAACTGGAGTGCCCCGACCCCAAGGTCATGGCCCACTACAGCCGCCGCTTCGCCAAGGTACAGCCAGTGCACTGTGCTGTTTAATTGTTAGAGAGTTTGGGAAATGTATTCGTTTTCCCCACCCACTTGTTGGTGGAGACTATCCTGAAAGTTCTCCAGGGTTCAAAGATCTTGTGTTTTCTTTTCCTTTGTTCGTAAGACCTTTCTTTTTTATGTTAATGTATGTTTCTTATTGGGCATTAGTGTATTTCACATTTTTTTTAATTACATTTACTTTGGTTCTGCATGATATAAGAACACCAAACAAAGTTCAGCTTGAGGTCTGACACCTCCAGCATTAACACAAACAAGGTGAACTTCCATTAAAGGAAGCCATATGATGATGGTTTATAATGTGTTGCGCTTGCACTTACTCTGTGTGATGACCATGTCCTGAAATTTCACTCACGTCCTCCCTTTAGAGCAAGCTGGCCTGATTCTGAACTCCACAAATGGCCTCGTAGGAAGAAAAAAACGATCGAGGAACATCAAAACGTCTGAAATACTCATCTGAAAATGAACAGATTCTTCTGTAATCAAATGAAAAGGCCTAATGCAGCTCTATCTGTCAAACTGAAGCTGCTCCTGGGACGGGCTTGGCTCTGCCGCTCTGCAGAAACGGGATGTTCCCTCAGGGCTCTTTATCAGAAGTGCTGAGGCTTTAGCAGAGCAATTTCCAGACGTTTAGAACCGATAGCGCAGCAGAAGCAGCGGGAGATTCGGGCTTTTGTTAGCCACTGGTTTGTGTAGTTGCTGCCTCAGCACTCAGCTTTCGGATCCGTTTCACTCGTGCTTCCTGTTATGAAGTGATATTTTGATATCCAGACTGATTTAAAAATATAGGATTTATCACACCACTTCATAGACTTTGCAGCATGTTTTAATATACAGTACTGTGCAAAAGTCTTATATTAAAAAATGAGCAGTGTTTTTTCACATAAATATAAAAATAAAATATAAAAATAAACAGAATGAGTAGAAATAACATGATATAAAGTAAATAGTGATATTATGTTATATGTATATATATATATATGTATATCAATGTGTTCTTTGTGGAAGTTTCCATCGAAAATGTGGTTTTACTCAATCAGTCCTTCATTAAATTAAATGGATTTGCTGATGGAATTTCACGAATCCAAACAACAGCTGGAGGAATTGAATCTGTGTTCTGCATCACCAGCTCTCAAAAGATCAACTACTTTTTAACAAAACAAATCTTGATACGTTCAACCGATTTCTTGTTTGTATTTATTCTAATTTTATCTTTTCTAGGCAAAAGACACATCAACTGTTACACACTAAGAAAGAATGTCTTAATTGTAGATATATAATTCCATAATATTTTGCAATGTATGTTTTCCCAGTATACAGTCACAATTTGTAAGGTGGGTGACACAGCCCTTCTTTTTTTTTTTTTTTTTTTTTTTTTTTTTTTTACCACTGCAGACCATTGCCAAAGTGCTCCTGCAGTACAGTGCCATCCTGAAAAAACTCTTCCCCTCCTATTGCGACAAAGAGAAGATTGTAAGTCCTTTATCTATAGGAATTTTTTTTTTTTTTTTAATTATTGGTTTGAATACAGGTTTGCTCATACACTCACACAAAGTACTGTATAGATATAGTGCTTTGTCTTGAGCCAACCCTCATTTCTTTATATTTTGCTGTGAATCATCTTGTTGGTGCAAAAATTCTATTTGGTGCCTGTCAGACTCGATCTTCACCATATTCAGTAGATAAATTGAAAGAAATGGGAACAATGAGACTGTGACAGGCTGCAAAGACCCTAAAGATACAAGGAGCCTAGATAAAGGAGTTCCAGCCACTCAGCATTCAGCACCACCAGTATACTGATCACTGCCTGATCATCTCGAATCATCTGCTCCTGTTTATTTACCAGTTCAGGACTTAAGTTAGATGATCTTTTTTCTGTTTAAATGATTCATATATAGGTCACCGTGTTTCTTAACAAAACAAAAAAACTCTGAAACTGGTCTGGTTCAGGGACTGTATTGAAAGTGAGAGTCTTTGAAATCCTTCAGGATGCCTGGAAAACTGATTAAGACTTCAGTAAAAAAAATAAGAAAGCTCTCTGGAAGCAAAATATGAGGAAATGAGGGGTGTCTTAAGACTTTTTCCTAGGACTGTATGTCTATATAAAAGCATTGTTAAAAGATTAAATCATAAAGTAGTGTATTGCGCACTTTTGTTTTTCAAGTGCTGCTACGTGAACAAATGTGCAATAACTTTTGGTTTGCAAACACTTTAAAGAAATGAGGAGCTTTTTGACAGCGGTGTTCCCTTTAACACAGTTACACAGCTGTAGTTAAAATATTTGTAATAATTAATGTAATCAAATCAACCAAAGCTATTTGTCACTCCTAGGCCATTCACGTTTTATGAGCCATTTGGTACCAGGCCGCAGACTAAAATATTGTATTATCAGAGTCTGAACAAACTTTTATTTTGAAAAAATGCTCATACGTGATACAGTACATTTTTTAAAAATGTATCCAACAAATTGAGTAAAAAACAATGCACTTTGTATCTATACAACAAATAATGATGAATAAACGATTGTCGCTGTTAAGTAAACATATATATAAATATTGGTGTGTGTGTGTGCGTATACTTAATCAATATATACTTAACCAATCAAATCTTGTGCAGAAGCAGTTATTTTAAAACTAAAAAATTTGGAGAGTTGGAAACTACATCATTAATGTATTTTTCTTTTTATTTCTTCCCTCGTTTGCTCGACTCCAGCCATGTGTCCTGATGAATAACGTGCAGCAGCTGCGAGTTCAGCTGGAGAAGATGTTCGAGTCGATGGGAGCCAAACAGGTAGGATAACACAGCAAGAAGGACAAACTTGTCCCGAGAGGAAAGAGAGAGAGAGGAGTTCTTTCATCATGGATGGGCTGGTTTTCTCTGTGTGTGTGTTACTGGGGTTATTCTCACTTGGGCCATTGGTACATGGGGACTCAGTATGTGCCCAGCATACAGATTCTGTGACACCTGTACACCCACAGCACACACTGATATGTGTATTCCACTTTTATTTGTGACGCAGATAAAAAAAAGAGCAGTTTTTCAAAATCACAGAAAAGAGTTCTTGGGAATCTGTCTTATTTTAGAGTACGTCTGGAAGCTGGATATAAGGAGACTACAGTAAACTGGTACATTATGCACTGGGAGTCAAACCAATATGCGCACACACACACACACACACATATATATACAACCTGGATACAACAACAGACAAATAACAGAAAATAAATCCTTGAAAAATGTGACAAAATTTAGCTAACAAAAGTTATGATACATAAAATGAAAATTGCACAAATCTGTTCAGATATGAGAAAGTGGAGATTTCAGATTTAGAGTCTGTGTTCTGTTGAGCTCTGTTTCTGTCTTTCCTGAGCATTTAATGCTTCCAGTGGAGAAAATTTTCGATAATATTTGTATTTTTCCTCCTCAGATTGCTACGGAGGAGGCAAGGGTATGAACAGAGTGTGTTAATCCCACAGATCTTTTAAGGGTTGTAAAACTGCAAGCAACATGTCAACTACACTGATTGAGTTTTTGAATCAATTATGATATTAAATAAGTTTGTGCTCAGTTTTTTTGGTCAGAATAAAAATCTGTTTATTATCTGTTTATAAGAAATACAAAAAATGTTTTGTGAATTCAGTTCATGTTCAAAAGTAATTCAAAATCATATCAGAATAATTGATTCAAATCCAATCCAATCCAAATGTAGCACTGAATCACTTCGTAATCGGACTGAATCAGCGAGCAGAGGTTTACACTCAGGTAGTAGTGTGTAGAAGTGAATGATGGAACAGGATCTAGAGTGCAGTTTCTTGTTCTAGAAGTAGAACAGAGACCCTCTATAGAATAGAGGAGTGTTTATTAGAGCTTGGCTAATTTGAGCTGATAAAATCGGCTGATGTGGGGTTTCCATAAAACATATCTGTTTTAATGAATCCTCCGTGAGGGCTTCCCTCAGCTCTCAACTGCTTAGCTTGAAGATAAAACAGCATTATGGTTAAAAATATAAAAAGAGAGATAAGTCAGTAAAGCACTTTTAACCAAGAACTCTGGCACCGGTATCATTTTGAACATTCTAAAACCACGTCAGCTGATATTATTGGTCGTCAAAATTAGAGTAGATACCAATTTCTGCGTATTTCATCAGTTTGTTTTTAGTCATTCAGAGTGGGTTCGGTATGAAAAGGCTCATTGTAGAGAAACTGACAGACTCTGATTTCACAGTGGTGGTGAATGGAACCATATGGGTCCAGCCCAAATATAGCTTTTTCTTTCACCATCAAACCCCAGTGACACTCTGAATGTATTTCTCCACCCAAACCAAAAGGGTTTTATTTTCAGGACTAAAAATAAATATGGTATAACGACATCAGATGTCAGACGGTGCAACCATAACCATTTCATGGAAGAACGTTTTATGAGGGAGATTTTAGAGGCAGATGTCTGGTTCCATTCACCACAAAGAGTTTCACACTAAACTGCTCTGAATTAATTTATTGACTCTTGGAAAATTAAAATCTTGTCTAGTTTTAGTGAGGAATCCTTTAGTCAGAGAAACCATTTAAAGTGGTATTTTTTCCATGCTGAAGCTAAATGAGATGGTGGACCCTGAGGAAGAGGAGGAGGAAGAGGTGGAGGTGGGTGTGAGTGTGTGTACTTGCGCAAGAGAGAGAGTGTGAAAAGTGTCTCATTAATTTAAATAGTCTCTAAAAAATAAAGGCGGGCGTTTTAATGTTAGTAGAGGTCTCGTTTCATTAAGATGAGAATATTCTCAGTGCTGATAGATCTTTTAAATGTCGTATCGTCTCTGTCATGATGTCGCCTCTCTGTTTGCTCTGACTGACAGGTGGCTGCTGAATTGGAGCAGGTGGGTCAGATGGGTTTAGTGTAGTGCTTTAGTGCTTTTTGAAGATTCAGAACTGGACTTAAAATAAACATAGCTCTTTTGTACAGAGCCCTCTAGTGTTGTTTCTAGTGTTATTCTAGTTTCTAGTATTACTTGTTTTATTCTACTGTTGGTGTAACGTTAGTGTGTACTGCAGTATTCTAGTGTTAGTACTAGTATTATAATGTTACTGTTGTTATTGTAGTGTTTTAGTATGATTGTGGAAGCAATCACACTATTGTTGTTCCTTTATTATTATTCCTTTTATTTCACTAATTCTCAATATAGCCCACATTGAATTTTGGTAAGACATCTGTTTATATATCTTGCAGTGCATGTATATTCAGATTTTCATTCATTCATTGGTTCATCAGGGGTTGAGTATTGATCACATAAAAACTCTATTTTTGTGGTCAAGTAAAGGGACAAAAAGCCGTAAAGGGACAAAAAGCATAGAAAAACAAATGCAAAGAAACAAACGTGGAGCAAAACACAGCAGACACATAAACAGACTTCAAGACACTAAAGCTCAGGTCAGTAATAAAACAGATGAGTGTTTGTTTAAACCAAAATGAGTGCAGGGACTCATCGCTGGTTCAAAATCCATGTTGGTGACTTTTTTGCCTATAAACCAATGTGTCGGTGTCTCAGTCAGACTTTGCATTTACTTATGGAAATCTGTCTAGTTACTAATGTAACCAGAATCAGAAAACTTTATCAATGTTTATATAAATAAACTTTATAAATGAATAAATGTTATTAAT
The DNA here is from genome assembly GCA_037974565.1 of Clupeocharax schoutedeni. NCBI lineage: Eukaryota > Metazoa > Chordata > Actinopteri > Characiformes > Alestidae > Clupeocharax > Clupeocharax schoutedeni. The sequence goes on along the minus strand of JBBPDH010194706.1, from coordinate 2,017 downwards.
TATTTAATTATTATTCTAGTGTTAAAATAGTGGTGTTACTAGTATTGCTACTAGTGTTTCTAGTTTTCTTCTGGTTATTACTTGTGTTACTACCAGTTTTATTACCAGTGTTACTACCAGTTACTATTATGAATTATTATTCATTTTATTCTAGCAGTGTTTCTAGTGTTAATACTAGTTTTATTGTTAGTTTATTGTTTGAATTTTTGGTGAGTTTATAGTTTGTTTATAATTAAAAATGTAGATTGGTTAAAGCACCAACACATCTTCATTTTTTTACACAGAATTATGGAGAGTGGGAACAATAAGAGAACTGAAAAGTATCAGGATCATCATTTTGTGTAAAAAATGAAGATGTGTTGGTGCTTTGCTAACCAATTTACATTTGTGGATCAGAACATTTGTAGCAATGCTCCTCCCACATTATATGAACAGGAAACTCAGGACGTAGTTTAGATTCTTATTTCTCCCAAAAAATCACAATAAAAGTTTAATCTTTGCACATCTTTTCATGTTAGGTCTTTACATTGTACACAAAATGATGGTAGATCAGCAATAAATAGCAGCTTCAATGTTGATATCAATAACTTGCTAACTGCACCAGTATATGATGTAGCATATTATCTGTTCTGTAGTCTTTTTCATTTGAGTGTGTGTGTGTGTGTGTGTGTGAGTATGTGGGGGCTGCAAGTACATGTGCAGTCCTTGGGTGACAGTGAGTATGTGTGGTGTGTGTGTATGTAAGTATGTAGGTGTGTATGTGGGATGTGCGTGTGCCATCCTTGTGTGAATGTGTGTATATGTTTGTGTATGTTCGTATGATTGTGTGATTGTGTGTGTGTGTGTGTGTGTGTGTCTGCGCAAGACACAAAGCTAAGCTGTGTGTGTGAGAGAAGGTTGTGTTGCGGGCTGATTACAGGGATTAGTGAACTGGAGTGTGTTTCCACACTCTGGAGGCTGAGAGACACAGTAGCATCACTACATGAAAGGGCTTCTGAAAACAACACACAGACAGTGACAGGATTTCCTACCCGCCTCTTTGTTTTTCATTAAAGTGCTGGAGGAAATCGGAGTAACTGCTTTATAAAGTGATTCATTTGACCAAGATCGTCACCTGGAATGTTTGACTTCGGGTGTTTTGTAATTAATATTTATTTATTACACCCAAAACATCTGTTTGCTGCGGCCTGTTGTCACCTGTGCTGTTGCTCCACATATGATCAACCGCTGCGTGGTTGTTTTTATTTACTCTTATGTGTTTACAGTTGTGCTCTTTCTGTTTTCTCCCTCTGTAGCGCAACTGCAGCGCTGTTAAGGTGGGTCTACACATACGGTTTTGGGCAAAAGTCTTAAGCCACCTCTCATTTCTTTGTATTTTTGCACACATTTTGTATTTTTAATGGAGATTTCAGAAACAGTTCTCCAGGCTTCCTGAGGGACTTTTAAAGACTTTTAAATCTGACCAAGTTCAGAGGGATGTATTTTGTTTGTTAAGACACACAGTGACCTATGAATCATTACAGAAGAACAAGCAGTGAATCGGTGAAGAAAGGGGTGCTGGTGGCCTAGTGAGCAGGATATTTGCCTCTGGACTCTGGACTGAGAGGTCATGCATTTGAATCCTGCCTTCAGCGTGCCACCACTGGGTTCCTGTCCCAGTTGCTCCAGGGAGACTGCCCCTGTAGTTAGGGAATGGATGTCGTTTTGAATAAAAGCATCTGCTAAATGCCATAAATGTAAATGAAGCAGGTGCAGATGATCTTAGATGATCAGGCGATGATCAGTATACTGGTGGTGCTGTAGCTCTTTACTTAGACACCTTGTATCTTTAGGCTTTTGTTGTCTCGCGTAGCCAGACCTTCAAACTCATGGCTGGAGGTCTGGAATTCATATCAGCTTTCTTTAGCCAATGCCCGCCCATAAGACCGTTTGACCGACACGTCAAACAACCAATCACAGTTCGTTTCGTTCAGCGTCACGTTTCGGGGCGTGGAAATGTCCCCACAACAACAGACCG
>JBBPDH010194654.1:0-10585 GCA_037974565.1 Clupeocharax schoutedeni | reverse complement strand
TTTATATTTTAGTACACCAGCCTCATTTAGTACACCAGTTGTTTGTTTGTTTATTTTTGTTGGTAGTTCATCAGTGGCTGCATGTTAACTATTTTAAATTAGTTTATGCTGGTACAGCTAATCCTCAGTTTCCACAGACCACAGAACGCTGTAACAACAACAAAAACTAAATTATTTCATGTTCTAACCCACTCATAATGAATAAATGTGTGTTTCCCCAGGTGCAGCATGAAGGCCAGTGTGAATTTGAGCGCGTCAAGTGTGAAGCATGTCAAATGTTTATCCTACTTACTGACAAAGATCGTCATAATGAGAGAGAATGTGAGGCCCGGACTCTCAACTGCAAGTACTGCAAGGTCTCCTTCAGCTTCAAAGACATTAAGGTAAATCTATAAGGACTTTACATCTGATGAGCTTCTGTTCCTGTGAAGGAGTACAAGCAAGTTTTTCCTTGAGTCAAATACTTATTGGCAGCACTGAAGGTCTTGTTTGAACAGTTTAGAATTGTACATAAATACAGGGGGTCCTTGAGATACGCCACAGACCTGTTCCAGTGACGTAATCCGAATTTTGGTCGAAACAGAGTCACTTACTGATCCAAACAGAGCTGTAAAATCATAAAAACACGACTGAGCCTCAGAAACAGGAAAAGGAAAACTGCCTTTTTTAAGTTTAAGCACCCATACTTCATCTTTATGTATAACCTTCTCCTTATAATCATTGAACAACTAACCGTCCATAAGATATGGACGTATCTCATATGTCTGTGTGTGTGTGTAGTTTAGGGACTTTGCACTGAACATATTTTACATACTCAGAGGAAAATGTTTTTTGGGAGTATTTTTCTTCTTTGTGTACAGAGAGGATGTGGGAAAGGACATCGTGATCAGGCCTGGAATGTTGGGTTGTAATGGAGTCCTCCTTATTTTAGTTTCTCATGCACTAGATTGATTACATGCAACGCTTAAGACAAGTAACCATGTATGGTTGTCACGTATGCCTAGCATATGCTAGCTTAGCTAGACTAGCAAACTTTGAACAAGACTTTGGTCTGCTGTGTGACTTGTTCCCTTGATGCAAGAGTAAAACCGCCTGTTCATTTTGACTCGTGGTGAACTTTATACAAGAGACCTTAGGAGTTTTTCTGGCGCCAAACTAGTTCACCCACGTAGTCTGTAAGTACAAGGCTAACGGTGTAAAGCAAGTGGGAGTGAGCGTTTTATAAGAACCAAATCGAAATTACCCTTTACCCTGCCGGCACACATCCACGCTACAGCCAGCAGATACAGCAATTTTCCAGTGGACTTTGGACCCAGAGCCTGTTGTAGAATTTGGTTCCAGTCAATGGTGTCTCTCAAAAACAATAGTATAAAACCAGTATAAAACCATGTGTCCATGTTCCTACACCACACCCTTGCAGAACTGCTGCTGCTCCAATAGGCCAAAACATGCCATTCTGATTCTGAGGAAATTACGTCAGTTGACGCTGTCAGCCATTCTAGTGTTAAACAGTTGTCTTCTTCTTTTTTGGGGGGGGTGAATCGAAATAGGAAATCGATAAGAACCAGAATCGATTAAAAGTTCCAACAATACCCATCCCTAATAATATTTGCGACTGCTAATAACCACTGGTGCTTCTGTAGGGACTCTGACTGTTGATGAATAGGGTAAAGGGACTAAGAAGTGGTGTAGAGAAACGGACTACAAGCTACAAAGTGCACTTGTATGATAAAGGAACTTCATAAAAAGGGAAATGAAAGTATGTACAAGGTGGGTGTACCTAAAAAAAAAAGGTGGCAAGTAGGTGACAGTCAGCATATTTTACACGGGCATTTTTACAAGCTCATACTTGCTGTCATGCTGTAACTGCAGCAAACATGCAAATTGCACTACAATTCTGAGGAAGTGCAGTACAGCTCTTAGTGTTCCGGAAATGAAGTGATGCAATCGCTTGCGCAAGATAAGAGAGATAGTCCTGCAAGTGGGAATCTTGCAGGAAATTTACTTAGAAATTCTTCTTAATTTTGTAATAAAGCCATTTGTCCCACACACTTTTTGTTTTGTTTTGTTTTTTTACAGGCGCACGATGAGATATGCCAGAAATTTCCCATGCAGTGCAAAGACTGCGGAAAAAAGAAAATTCCCAGAGAAAAGGTCCGTTGGTTTTTATTTTCATAGATTTGTTTCCTGATTGCCGTGTTGAAACATGACCCAACCCGCCCACAGTGTTTAGACGTTATACAAGTTAGCACAGACTGTTCTGGATTAATGATCTAGTAAAATCCCTTAACACAGGTAAATCTTTACTCGTCATATCAGAACTTTCTGCAGACACAGTGCAGCCTATTGTGTTTGTGAGAATACACAATCATTTCTCTTATTTCTCTTCTCAGTTTCAGGAACACAGCAAGTCGTGTGCAAAGTCCAAGTCTGCGTGTCAGTTCAGCGAAATCGGCTGCAGGGCGGTGGTGTGTATGCTTTTTTTTGAGCACGTGGGAGTCTAAACCCATACTTAGTGGAATTTTGAACTGCAAACTGTCCCATGAGTTTCCCTTGGGGTTTAGTCTGGTTAGTGTAGGTTGGGATGCTTGCTTCAGAATTCACTCACTCTTGATCACTAAGAGAGCTTAAATCTAATAACCGATCTTTTTGGTTGGTATTTTTGTACTCTGGTAAAATCCAAATCATTGAACCTGGAGAAAGTTACTCATGAACTGAAGACACAGAGACACAATCTAACTTTTAGTGTCAGGTGGTTTTATCCGTCTGGCCTTCACGATAGAGGCTGTTAGATAAAAATTAATGTTATCACTCACTATGCTGCATTTTGGAACACCAGAGAAGAACAGGCTTGCACTAAGTAATTCAGTTCTCTCTGTAGAAGGATTTATGGTGCTCTACTAAGTGCATCTCTTACTTAGTTAAGTTTATGACCACTCCCATGTGTTTGTCTGCACTCTGTAATGTTTAAAGTTTATTGCCTGAGTGGGTCTGGTGAACTTTAATCCTAAAGGTCACAGACACACACACACCCACACACTCACATACACACACACGCGCACACACACACACGCACGCACACGCTTCACGCCCACCAACACACACACATATTCTTGAACTGTATAAATAAACTTCAAAGAAGCCAAGTCTTTTTCAGTCACATCTGATAGGATGTGGTGATCCTTGCGCAAGTAAATAAGACGTCTCTTCGTGGCTCATTCTCTGTTAGTTAGCTTATTTGAAGGAATTTGAACACTCTCTCTCTGACAGAGGCTGACCTCAGCACACATCCTAGTAAAACAAGTTGTAGCCTTTTATATTAAAACTTTTCAAATATTTTACAGCGAAAGCTTTGGATCAAAGTTGCCTTCTATGTGTTTTAGGTGTTGGATTGTTGCTGAGGAGCTAAAAATGTGATGCGAGTGACAAAGCGTGCACATAACTCTCATTACCTCAGCTTCTCTTGTCAGCATAATTAACACGTATAACATGTAATTGGAAATAATTAGTAGCTTGGGTCTAGGCTTGCTGAGTCTTGAGCTTTTATGGAAGGGTTAGGTATGTTTGTTCTGTGAGGCAGAAGGCACGCAAGGATTCTTCTCATGAAAACAGCTAAATCAGATCTCCAGGCACGTTTTAAAACCAAAACAGTTAATGAACTGGACTAGAACCCTCTAGCACGGTATGCCTCCAAGATTCAATGTTGGAAAAAATGACAGTGACCGAAGCATGTGCTGCTATTTCGAATGTACTTACCTTTATAAAATGACTTGTATCATATTTTCAGTGTCTGATTCACTGTTCCATGACTGATAGTCATACGCGCACCAATGCTTTGAATCCATTTGAATACAGATTAGCTTCCTTCTTGCTCAGATAGATGCTTGTGGGTTGTAAAAGTCCCCACCTAGCTACCATTTTGTATACAGTCGCATGTTAAAAGACTGACTCATATTCAGATCATGTAAATCTTTCATAGTGTGCCGGGTTTCCCCGACTTTTCAGAAAAAATCCTAATTTTAGTACAAGTACCGGAGTAAAAGTCAAGAAGTCTTAGTGATGCAGTGGTGATGGAAATAGAATGCAAAAGCCATAAACCAAAAATGAGCAGCACCTACGCTGTGTAGATTATCCCAGTCCAACGAGGATCTTCTCAGTGCCCCTCCCAGTCTAATCCCAGCCCTTTTCTGACTTCAGACTTAGACCAACTGCCACCTGCTGTTGAAAAAAAGGCTCTACAGGCACCTCCCCTAATGGAGGTTGACTTGTGTGTATGATGAAAAAGAGGCAACAGAAGTGAATTATTTGCTACGATATGTGTTTCATACACAACTCTTGGTGTGTTTAGTTTATTATTATAATTATTATTAACAGCACTTTGGATAAATCCTGGTAACTGAGCTGCAAAAACAAAAAACTAAACAAAAGTTTCAGAGTAAGGTAAGACTATTAACCGTTTTGGACCTTTTTTAGGCAGTTGGAAGCGTAGCTGGTTTTGTAAAGAAAACAGAATATGAAAAAATTGGAGATATGAGGTTTTGGTTGAACAGTGATGATAATATTAGTGTTAAAGTAACAAAAACAGTTGTAATTTAATTCTATGGTACAACGAGAAGCTGGGTCCTGGTCTTTTGTGTGTGCGCGTGTGTAGAGTTTGCATGTTCTCTTGGTGGTGGTGTGGGTTTTCTCCGGGATCTCCAGGTTTCTCCCACAGTCCAAAGACATGCAGGCAGATGAATTGGGGATTCTAAATTGACTGTATGTGTGTGTGTGGTGGGCTGGCATCCTGCCCAGTGTGAGTCACTGCCTCATGCCCATAGACTCTGCGATAGACTCCGTGACCCTAGTGAGGCTTAAACAGTTACAGAAAATAAACAGAAATTGGGAAAGTATGACTAGAAAACTGTATAATGTGTCCTTTAATTAAGCAATTATGGCCTTAAATGAAGCAAATGTCAACTGTTTTGTTGACTTTCAGGTGGACAATGGCAAGCAGAACGAACACGAGCAGAACAGCATCATCGAGCACATGCGGCTCATGCTGGGCGTCCTGTCCTCCGTGCGTATTCGGGCCGAAGGTGCCGGGGAGTGGCAGGATGACTCTGGGCTCGGGCTGTACCGGGGACCCGAAGACGCCGTCCCACCCGGCGCCCATGCCGCCGCCCAAACCACGGACGGAGGTCCTGGCGTGCAGCAGAAGATGACGGCGCTGGAGAACATAGTGTGTGTGCTGAATCGAGAGGTGGAGCGAACCGCTCTCAGGCTGGAGGCCCTGACCCGCCAGCACCAGCTGGACCAGGAGAAGATCGAGAACCTCTCCAACAAGGTGCGACCCGTCCCCAGCAGCTCAGAGCACCCTACCCCTGTAATAATACTAGAAGAGCGCTTCACTAAGCCAGGTTTATCGTAGTCTTCTCTTTCTTTTCGCACAGTTCCAGGCCGTTCCGTGGGCCTTACGGTTGGTCCTTTAGAAGGCACTGCATCTTTGTGTAGGTAACGACTGGAGACGAAGCCGTGGAACACATTAAAGATTAAAAACACACACAGATTAAAGTTGTCTGGTATAAACGGTGCAGGTATAAAATAAAAAATCGAAACACCGGTGGATCGTCATGTGTGAGGCCCTTGTCGTTCCTGTCATGCAGCCGGCTTTCGGCACGGGATGAACCTCTAGATTCTGTTCAGTAGTTTTACTTCTGAAATGCAGCACAACTTTACTTTGCATTTTCTTCCAGCATTTTCTTTTTCATGTGTGGTTGGCAGAAGAGCCATTGCTGTCTCTGCCATGCATCCCTACATTAATCCCTTGCTCATCCTCTGTGACGGGTGTTTCCATTTTTTTGTTGTAGTACCTGTTCGCCTGTAGTAGAATTCCATGTCTTTTGCACACTGCATGTTCTCTGCAAGGCTGGTCCCCGTGCCCATCCTCGACTTCTGTTTAATGGTCCCTCTGTTTTGAAGGAGTGGATCTTTCTGTTATTTGTAAAAAACACTTAGGCTACTCTTCAGAGAATTTATAGAAAATGTCACTCTTTATTTTAAAAGAGCCTTGTGCTCCAGGCGACTGAAAACAGTCGAGAAAACAAGACAGAAAGTGCAGATGACAGTTTAGACAATTCTCTGTGTATTTTTAGTATCACAACTGCACTGTCTCATTTTGAAAATCTGTATTCGTGCTTAAAAGTGTGTTCTAGGAACAATATAGTGCTTTTGCAGAGGATTATGCAGAATGTGCTAAAAGCTTTGTATTATAATCAGAATCTTGAGCTGATCTTTCTTTGTCTTGTGTTTGTCTGTGTGTGTGTATTTGTGTTGGTGTATGTGTATGTTTGTGTTTGTGTGTGTGTGTGTGTGTGGGTGGGTGTATTTGTGTTTGTGTATTTGTGTTGGGGTGTGTGTGTGTATGTGTATGTGTATGTGTATGTGTGTGTGTGTGTGTGTGTGTGTGTGATAGGTGCGTCAGCTGGAGAGAACCCTCACCATGCGGGACCTGCAGTTGTCTGAATCGGAGCAGGCTCTCCGAGAGCTCCAGTTCTGCACCTACGACGGCGTTTTCGTTTGGAAAATTTCTGATTTCTCGCGGCGCAGGCAGGACGCGCTGGGGGGGCGATCCCCTGCCATGTTCTCACCAGGTTGGTTCATCATGTGTTCTAGTTCTCAAACTAGCAACAAGATGGTTCTATGAGAGTTAGCCTGTTCAAATGATCCGAGTTTGGAATTTGGAAATGTGTGGGGCGGCTGGTGGCCTGGTGCTTAAGGAGTTGGTCTTGAGATCGGAAGGCTGTGGGTTTGAATCCTGGAATGGCCAGTGGCACCACTGAGGTACCCTTGAGCAAGGTACCGTCCCCTCATACTGCTCCCTGTCGCCCCCATTGGTGACAGCCCACTGCTTCACTTGGGAATGGGTTACATGGGTTAGAGGAATTAAATGGGTTAAATTGGTTAAATGGAGTAAATCAATTAAATTGGTTTTATGAATGAAATGGGTTAAATGCAGAGAAAGGATTTCACACTGTTCATGTGTTCATGCATGACTTTACTAGATTTGACAATTGAATAGATCTGAAAACACCACAGTAAAAAAAGAAAGCATGTTTTTGCTTCGATATTTTGAAAACATAGATGTCTAGACAAAATCAAGTTCAGTTCTTTGATCTAAACTGTTCTGGTTCAAGGAGAAACCTAATCTTTCTAACGGAATTGTACGTTTAGTTTCATTTTCAGTGTTTTCATCAAAATGAAACTTTTTTGAGATCACAGAGTAAAATCCCCTTTCATTCCGCAAACTTTTTCAGAATGTTGTGTAGTGCGTCAGTGTCTGACCTTTTCGTGTAAAGCATGGGTGTTGGGTCTAATCCACAGAGTGCTTGTATGACTGGTATGAGGTTTTCATTCATTACATTTATGGCTCAGTGGTTCCCAACCTTTCCTTGAATCCATCTTTCCTGTGTCCAAGACAAGCCAGGCCCCCCACCCCCAACTCCTACCCCCATGGACGCACAAAAAGAATAAAGTGATTAATTACAAACTTTTATGTGCAAAAAAATAAACAGCGGTTATAGGTTTTTGTTTATACTCTTTTCTTTATACTCCTATACACATATACACACCTTACATAAGGTACCCAGGCCTATACATACATTAACTTAAACGGGAAGTCTGTTGCTATTCTCATGCACATCACACAACACCTGTTATTAATTACAATAATAACAAACATCAATTACAATAAACAAGTCATTCCCTACATTCCCTGAATGTGTTGTGGGCTCCCCCTGCGATCTCTAACATCCCCCAAGGGGGTCCCGGACCCCAGATTAGGAACCACTGCCCTAACTACAGGGGGCAGTCTCCCTGGAGCAACTTGGGGTCAAGGGTCTTGCTCAGGGACCCAGTAGTGATATGCTGAAAGTAGGATTTGGGATTTGAACCCATGACCTCTTGGTACAAGAGGCAAGTATCCTACTCACTAGGCCACACCCACCATTCTAAACAAGCACCAATCAGGTGTGGCCCTGATTGGAATGAAAACCTACAGCCACACCAGCCCTTTGTGGACTTGATGCCTCTGATCTGAAAGGATTATCTAATTGTGTGTTTCTCTGTTTCAGCCTTCTACTCCAGTAAATATGGCTATAAGATGTGTTTGAGACTGTACCTGAATGGGGACGGCACAGGCCGAGGTTCTCACCTCTCTCTCTTCTTCGTGGTGATGAGGGGCAAATACGACGCTCTGCTCAAGTGGCCTTTCAGTCAGAAGGTGATTAACGTTCTCTTGAATTCCTGGTGAATAGCCTCCACTCTCGAAACATACAGTCAAGCCTAGAATTCTTCATACCCCTGGCAAATTCTGATTTAGTTACTTTTATTCAACCAGCAAGTTTCTTCTTGATTGGAAATGACACAGGCGTCTCCCAGAAGAGAATAAGACGGAGGTGTCACTGTGGAGAAAAATATTTCTCAGCTCTTATTTACATTTGAACAAAAAGTGGCACGTCCAACATTATACGTACGCTTCTCAGTAATCAATAGAAAAGTCTTTATCGGATCTCAAACTCTTCCTATAACTGCTGAGGAGTTTCTGCATGTCTCCCCTGGTGTTTTCCCACAGACTGGGACAGTTTGCAAAAGGTATGAATAATGTTGGACATGCCACTTTTTGTTCAAATGTAAATAAAAGCTGAGGGATATGTTTCTCCACATTGGTGCCTCTTGTACTTCGTCTTATTATCTTCTGGCAGACTCCTGTGTCATTTCCAATAAGGAAGTAAATTGCTAGTTGAATAAAAGTAAGTCAAAATTGGTCAAGCTTGACTGTATACATCCTCCTCTCTCTCAGGTAACTCTGATGCTGCTGGATCAGAACAACCGGGAGCACATCATCGACGCCTTCAGGCCCGACATCAGCTCCACATCCTTCCAGAGACCAATCAGTGAGATGAACATCGCCAGTGGGTGTCCGCTCTTCTGCCCCCTGGCCAAGCTGGCAGGGAAGGGCTCCTATCTGCGAGACGATACTATTTTCATTAAAGCAATAGTAGATCTCACTGGGCTTTAGAGACCTGTTTTATATCAAAACTATATTAACACAATATACGGGCCTGAAGCCTGTAGACACGCTACTGCTCGGCACTATATTTCTCAAAATGGTCCTTATACAGTGCCGTACAAAAGTATTCACCCCCCATGGCATTCTCTTCATCTTGTTCCCTTACAACCTGGAATTAAAAAATAATTGAGGGTTGGGTTGTATCATTTAATTTACACAACTACCGCTTTGCAGATGTTTTTGTCAAACAACAAATTTGTTGTATTTTTAAATACAACAAATAAGACAACAAAAAAAGGAAAACCTGCATAACTAGTTTTCTATATTTTTTTTCTCTCTATTTTAACTTAATTAATCTGTAGTTTATTTTTGTAGCTCCATCTCTCAAAATTATATTTGATAATTCCAGGTTGTAAGGGAACAAAATAGAGAGAAGGCCAAGGGGGGCGAATACTTTTGCAAGGCACTTTAGCCCTGGCGGACTGTGCTTTAAACCAGAATCAACATTATTTGAGGAATGTAAAGAGTGGGCGACCATGTGTGTATGTATGTGTGTGTGTGTGTGTATATATAAATATATATATATATATATAAAATACCAAGAGATATCTGTAAAATAGCAGCTTCTTGTACAGTGATAAGGACTTTAAAGTCCAAGTCCAGGTATATGAGATTCGTTTGTTCAACGCGGCGTTGATTCCATGCTTGTTGTTTTACTGTATATAAATATATATTTCCTGTAGCCAAGATATAGAATGTATTTGTAGTATTATACAGGGACGGATAAACTCGTCATTTGCTAAAGGAGTAAGCACAGCATACTTTTGATGCCTAACCTCATATATATATTATATAAGTCACATCTGAGTTTTGTGGTTTTACAAAGAGCATCTGAAAACGGTGCCTGTGTAAGGCAACGGGGAAAGCTATAGTGATACTATATTAAAATAAATAATGAAATATATAAAAAAGTATATGTAATATACTGCAATAATATCATTATATATATACATATATCTATACAGGGCATTTGATGCCATTTATATTGATAGATATGTAAATAAATATAAGTAGTAGTAGCAGCTGCAATAATAACTCGATCACCTGTATCGTAGAATATCGCATACTATCAATGACCCATTTGAGATGTTAAAATAGGAGGTCATGTAGGGTAAAGTTATCATGGGTAACACTGCAGGTGAGGTGAGGAGTGCCACAGATTTTGTAAGCTTAAAGCTATCCTCCAGTAGAAGAATCTTCCACTAGACTTCAGACAAAGATGGGCTATAAAATTAACATTCAGGTAGAAAAATTACCCAGGCTACCCAGGCAAAACCTTTTGAAGATGTCGGGCTACACCTGTGGAAAGTGGTGCACGACAGAGTGTGAGTAACTCCATTAGGAGTGTCAAGCAATTTTAAATAAAAGCTAAAATTAAATTCATCTAAAAACTGTTCATGTGCAGTAATGGTCACAACAATCCAAAATTTGAACTAATATTCTGAGGGATAAAAATCCCAAAGCGAGAACAAAGAT
>JBBPDH010194617.1:5190-15998 GCA_037974565.1 Clupeocharax schoutedeni | reverse complement strand
TCATTTGTAAGTACAGATTTTACTATACTGCAAGTTACTGAACAGTACAACCAAATTATTGTGCAAATAGTGTGATTTGGCGGAGGAATCGCAATAGATGAAATGTAATCTATCAAGTAGGTTTTATTTGTCAGATACAAGCAAAACAGTCTCTGAACTCGTGCTAGGTGCTTTGCTTAGTCCGGTTTATTGTCCGGGGAGTGAACGTTGGCAAGGAATACAAAAAAGTAATGACACCTATTGTAACTGCAATAGGTGTGTGTTGAAGTAATTCAAAACTTAGCCTTTATAGTGTTAATGTTTTTCTGCTTTGGATTTGCTGGTAGTATAGACTCCAGACGCTGACTAGTCAATGCACAAAAAAAAAAGAATAAAAAAAAAACAAAGAATTTATTAAACAGAGCATTTTAATGTCTCCCCTAAAACATTTGAACCATTGAACACTGTGGAAATGTTTTTTTTATATATATATTTTTTAATTCTTAAATAAAGATTTATTTAAGATTGTTTGAAGTTCTTAGCCAGAAAAAATGGCAAAATGAACAATAACAGTAACAGTTATTGTTCATTATAACAGTAACACAGAAGATGAAGAAAACAGCTTTTTTTGCCCTCTTCTCTGTGGCACTGGGTGAAGAGAAAAACACCATTTACAGAAGTTCAGTTAGTCTTTCACGATATGTATATTGTGCATGTTGATATGGGGGTGACGGTAAATTTGCGATATATTGTGCAGCCCTAATAAACATGATAGTGTTTTTTTTTTCATTCTTACTACCCACTATATTGCCAACAACAATCAAAAACAAGCAACGACAGTTACAATAATATATCGCTAATGGTTTTACAGCACTGTTAAAACAGCAATGCCATTGCTCTTATGGCTCACTGCATACAGTAAGCAGAGTCTGATCTAAGCTGAGAGTTCAAAAGAGAGAACAGATCCTAAATCATAGGTCAACAATAGCCAGGACATTGCTATTGCTCTGAATCACACTTATTTCCACAGGATAAGACTTCTTCAGGCTCTAGAGTTTGACGCATGTTTCTGTCCAAAACAAAAATATCATGTTTTGTTAATTGTTACTGATTGTACTGAATATTAATCACTGCTTGATTCAACTATTTTAAAATGTCATTCCCTTATGCACAGTAAAATAGGCGATTAAGATGAAAAAACCATGTCCTGTTGGACAGACCTATTAGTTTATGCTCTTCTTCATCTAATAACCGGTGATGAGAAATTTGAAACAGTACAGGAACAACAACAGCACAATGAAAAAAATAATGTATTCTGTAGCTTTAATTCACAGCTATGCTGAGGTATGAAAATGTTCATGTCAGCCTAAGCCTAATCACAGATATGCTAGTTTAGCTTCAAGCAACGAGCTGCAAAAGCATTACCATGCTATGAAAAATGAATGCACTGCATAATATAGCCCAGGTCTGATGAATCATGAGAGGATGGGAAGTTAGCATTAAGGACCATGGCCTTCCAAAATGCCCCCTAGCAAGTAAAAGCATTAATACAGAGCAGGAGGGTAATTTGGCCCCTGTTCATTTAGAGCCCCAAATGGACCAACAAACCTGCATCAGTAATACTGCATAAGACCTGCAGTGGATGCATTATGTATAATGCCGTTATGAGTGTGCCAGTGTCTTATGGTGATTCTCAAGTCAATGGACTGTTACTAATACATTTTTGAGACCTTGGAGAGGCTCATTTGAGATTCAGTCTTGGGCTCACGGAGGTTACGGCACATTCACAGAAGGTGCAGGAATGTGCCCACTTTACACATTTCAATATTCTCTGAGATATAGGCAGGTGTCACTTCCTTGGACTGGAATAGAACACTGCCTTTTTTAATCTATCAAGTGATTTCTTGGCTCCAAATGAAGTAACATTACTATAGGATGGGCTGTACGGCCTGAATATTTATTTCTGGATTTTGAATTATTCTATAGGAGAAACAAGATCATGAGACTCAAACTATAACTATAACTATACTCAAACTATATGTAGACAAAAGAGAACATAAGCTCCATTTGTTTAAGGGTATCCTTGAAGGAGAGACAGGAGAAGGAAACTAATGAGCTGAAAACTGGACAACTTCAGTGTGAATTAGCTCTTGGTTACTATAGCCAAGCAAGGAAACTGACCAGACGATGCACCAGCTCAGTTACTCTGTTGTGTATTCTGTGTGTGTTCGTGCACGTGAGGAGCAGAGAGAATGAGAGAAAGACAAAAACAAACAAACAAAACAAAAACAGATTAGTAAACTGGAAGAGTGACAGAAGAATAGAAAAAGATTGGGAAGGGAAGCAGGGAATGTAAAAAATGGCAAACTAAATATGAAGACAACCACAAAAGAGAGACTGAGAAAGCGAGGAGAGAAAGGAAAAGGAAGGAAAGAAAGACTGTATAAAGACTACAGACTGTATAATAGAGAGAGAGAGCAGAAGTGAAGCGAATGATGAAAAAGGGACAGAAGCGAAGAGAGTCAGAGAAAGACAGCGAGAGAAATAGAGACCGAGACGGAGCGAGAGAGACAGAGAAAGAGAGAGAGAAATAAAGAGACAGTGACAGAGCGAGAGAGACAGAGAAAGTGAAACAGACATACAGAGAGATAGACACACAGACAGAGAAAGAGAAACAAGAGACAGAGAGAGACACACACACAGAGAAACAGGATAGAGAGAGAGAAGAGGGGGGAATGTGTGACTTTTCAAATCCAAAAGAGGCTCTATGCAGAGAAAATAGGGGCCACTCATGAAATACATGGGACCGCGGCCAACAGATGATCTTTCTACAGTAATCCAGTTTGCCACATATTCAGCAGCACCAACATACCAAGCCAAGTATTGACTAATGCACCCATTACATGACATAGCAGCACAACGTACCTCATTTCACACCATGCAGTCATTTAAAACATTTTATTTAATTTTATGACCAATCATTTTTTTGTTTTTTTGCATTAGAAACAGTCAAGATCGCATCATTAAATTATTCATCAACTTCGGGACTCGGTTAAGGCAGCATTGAGGGTGCAACCCAACATTTGAGTCATTGGCTAACTCTCCTTTCTGCTCATATCAGAGATAATTCTAATACAGTGTAAGGCAGTGACAACAACCTCCGTAGCGAAAACTCAACAAAGACAGCAATCTGGTGCAAACAATGACCGTTTGAGACGGTCTTTATTGAACACACAGTTCCACAGACCTTCGTTAAATTGATGCGCCCAATAGATAGGGCACAACAAGTCGCCTGCTATGTCAAAATGTCCATTTTATGTTAATCTTTTATTTCTTTACAGTATTTTTTTAAAAATCACCTGCAATTCACATACTAGGATTATTTCATGAGGAGTAGACCAACATGGCCTGTGTTAAGCAAACCTAGTTTAACTGAGTCCTTCGTTTTTTGTTGTGACAATATTAAAAGTGAGCCAAACTTTTATGACAATATGAAGCTTATTTCCCACTTAACAGTGTCTTTGCTGCTTCACCCATATCACCTCAATGAGCTCCAAAGCCATTGACAACACATCCATTTTTATTACTGGGCTGGTTAAAGTCTACCTTTCATGTCCATCTGATAAGCCAACGTAATTAATTAGGCACTTCAAGTGAAGCCTTGCTATTAAACGTCTGCTAACAATCAAAGGCATAAAGATAAAAACATCTCCATCTAAGTCTGATAACCTTTCAATAAAGAGAAAGAAGCAATTTCTCTCCCCTTCAGTCCACTTGTTTGAATGTTTCTGCCGGGTACTCAAATGTCAAACAAGAAAGACACAGACAACAAACAGGACGGGCTCTCATTCCTGCCGGCGAATCAAAGATGTGAGTGGCATAGCTCTCAAAATGTGCACTACTGACATGGCGAGTTTAGCAAAGCACCAGTGCTGCTAAAATGAATCCCCTGTAGTTAATTCCAGACAAAGGAATTACAAGGGGGGCTAAAACCCTCCTGGAAGGGCGCCGCAGGTTAAAGCTAGACAGCTTTGGAGCCATGCTCGTCTTGCAGCTCCCAGAAAGAGATCAAAGGGAAGAAAAAGAGGCTCTGCTAGGGTGGCAGGCGTTGATAATACAGGAAAGAGCTGCATAATTCTATTATAGCACCGTGATGGAAGATACATTTTTATGTTTCTGTTCTAACACTAGTTCGAAAATGACTGAAAAGCCACAATCAAAGCTGCAGCTCTGGTTAAACCTTGGATACGAAAGAAGCAAAATAGTTTTTGCTCATATTTTGGAGACAACACTGCAAAGCAGTATGATGCCACTCAGACTGTACTTTGAATAACATTTATTCATGCTGTGCCACATGTTCGACACAAAACAGGCTGTGTTTGCAGTCATTAGTCTACTGAGTCTTCAAATAAACATGAACCAAACAAGAAATGAGTTGATGTCCTAAGCCTGTAGTGAATATTAGCCCAGCCATTATCATGAAGCCAAAAAAGAATGAAATCTGAAAGGCTAGTGATTAAAAAAAAGCTGATGCTATTTAGTATTTGAAATTAAGTCATTTGGTTTATAACTCAAAGATGCTCAGAGAGGCTTAAGCAACTTAAAAAAAACATGCGATATGTAACCTATGTATAACATACAAGTTACAAACTTGAATTGTCAATACTCTAAACCGTGGGAAAATAATATCAAAACAAATAGGGCTCATTTTAAAGTGGTAAGCTGCAAAACTGGCAGACTGAAAATTGCCAGTGATTGTTCCCTTCAAGTCTATTTAAATGCCCAGTGGACCCTCCACCCACCCTTTCCTGTGCAGAGACATTTGGAAGGCCTTTTAGGCTATAATATCAAACATTTAATTATGCCTGATTGTTATCCGTTTGCTCTTCTTCCACACGCCTGCTGACATTTTCATGGCAAAAAGCGTTTTTTTGATCAAATACTCCTCCTTAATTTAGCCAATTAATTTACTCCACAGACACAAAAGACAACCCCCACCCCCAGGTTGGACTGTCTAATCTCTTCATCCCATGTTGGTTTTTTTAATAACTCAAAGCTCAAAGGCAATTAACAAGGTAAAGTTAGATTAGACCGGATTTAATCCAGTAAGCCATTAAAAAGGACTCCCTCCATATGGCACATAGAAATCAGCTCATTCGCTTCTACAAAGAGGAACAGATGAATAAACCAAATTATTCCTTGCTTTTCTTTTCCGCTCCCGTTGACTTACAGTATACTCGTCTAGCAGCATTTCAAATTCAATTCCCTGCTCACAGATTGAAAAAGTGACTGGAATCGAATAATGTTCAGCTATTGTTATGAGACAGATGAAGCCTGCTCAGATGTAAAGGCAGGTCAAACATGGGTCCTTCATTCTAGTACTGCAAGCCCAAATTGTGCTTTATAATGGCAGAATATCTAAAGACAGAGCTTTGCTTAAACAATCATTTTGTGACTAACATACACCAATCTAATCTATAATGTTTTCATAATATACACGCTGTTTGTGAATGGAAACAACAGGGCCATGTAAATGCAAATAACTAAGGTGAGTTCAGACATGCATGTATTCAAATAACTCAGTTTATCCCTATTATTTAACAGGGATATTATTAAATCCTATTAAATAATGGATCGGACCATAATAATGAATCCGAGTACAAAATAAAGTTCACACAGATAATCGAACATGAAATGTCTTGCCGCAGATCATAAATTGTATTAAAATGATCAAATGGGAGATAACACTTCTGTTCACTGGCATTTCAGTGCATTCCTCACTATTACATTATTATTATTATTATTATTATTATTATTATTATTATTACCACAGCCTCAGTCATCACTTTTTACAAGTTTTAGTTTGCAAGTGCAGACAAATTTGGCCTGAACTTCAGGCTGTGGAGTTGAACTTCATCTGAAATGCCTAAACCACTCTAAATGCCTTGTTAAAGCAGAGCTCCAAGTAAGGGGCTTCTCGTTAGTGTCACACAAGCTAACACGGCAGAAAAATCCCCCTTGAAATCTAATTAAGTGTGTAGGTGTTTGCTGTGCCTGTGGAAAAGACATTTTGTACATTCAAAATGAAAAAAAAGGCTTTAGAAGACATCACTAAATGTGGAATAAGTTTAGAAGACATCACATAAGTAATCACATCACATTACCAGTGGAGGCACAAGGCTGTTTGCTCCGAATCTGCATTAAAGACATTTATTTATTTACATTAATGACATTTAGCTGACGCTTTTATCCGAAGCGACGTCCATTCCCTAACTACAGGGGTCAGTCTCACCCAGTAGTGGTGCTGAAGGACCAAGAGTCCTGTCTTCTACTGTGCAAATGATTTAAATTGGTTTCAGATTCAATTGAAACCAAATTAAATAATATGACTGAAAAGTGCATGTTTAGAAATGTTACCTAGCGGTTCTGTTTAGCATCCTAGCAACATGTTTTTCTGCCCTTTAGTTGTTTGGGCTCTGAATGTTAAAAGTGCACAGACTGGAGGAATCTGGAGGGGGAAGAAAAGCACAAAACTCTCCCAATCTGCAAGTGAAACTGACCATCCATTTCTTTCACATTCAACACACTTCTACATTCTGCTATTAAAATGCATAGCGGCTGTTCTCCATTTTTTCCACCGCTTGACTTTTTCCTGTAGGATTGAAAAGTCTCACATATACTTAAATTCATACATTAAGTACCCGATCTCTCCGAAACACATCTTCATTTGAGCTGTAAAAACTTTCCTCTGCTTTCAATGCATGTGTTACAAATGGCTGTCCCTTTTCCCAGCAGCTGCCATGCCATGGCAGGGGGTCTGGCAAACTGAAAAGGTTAATAGGATCATTTGCACCTCGTGTGTGCTGGCGCGATGGAAACTACAATGCAGCAAAAACAAAGCCTTTACAACCATCTCACTCCTGGCACATCTCCACCTCCCACCACTTGACTGCACATTCATTTACGCAAAGCCTTTATGACCTGTCTGGTGTAAGACAGGGACAAATCAGAAACATGAGTGCACAAACATAGAGTTTACATTACACCCAACCAACAACAGGGGGACACGAATCTGTCCACGGCTGTCAAGCATGCAGGACTCCAATACGTATTTTGGTTTTGGTGAAATTGAGCAGCAGGCCTCCTTCACGGCTTAATGAGTGTTTCTGCACGTGGCCTTTGAAACAATCGGAAACACCGATGCTGAAAAGTAAGTGGAGGAATCAGCAAAGAGCTTGCACTAAACAAAATATGTGCATGCAAAAGGATCAGGGTAGCAAATGAATGGGGTGAAAGGAGAAAGACAGAATGGCTTGCACATGCTGCCTCTCAGGAGCCAAATTCAGGCTTGAATCTCAGGACTCCCACCACTGGAGTACCCTTGAGGAAGGTATCGTCCCCACACACTCTGCTCCCTGGGTGCTGCTTCACTTTGGTGAATTGGTGAAATGCAGTGCAAGAATTTTACATTGTTCACGCTGTGGTGTGTTTCACCCATGACAAATGGACACTTTACATGTATGTCCTCTCAAATCAATGTTAACCCACTTGTTTTAACCTTAAGAACTACAACCGGTCAGTTCGTTATGAGAACTCATAATCAACAAATTATCCTTTTTAAAAAACCTAAACGTTTTTAAAGATGGGTCTCCAACCGTCTCTGAATTACGGTTACTGATCTCAAACTCCATAGACATTGCCACAAACAGGAAAACTGAAAACAGTGGATGTCTTACCCGTATCCGTCTCATGGCTGCAACTATTTCCACACGACTGTTGGGTCGTGCCACATCCAGACTGCCAATATACTGAGAAAAAAGGGCGAAATACACATTATGCACCAACTCATCCCTCTCTGACAATGGGTTAATTTTGTTTTAAACGAAATGCGACCTGTACAGATATTCAACCTGTACGAGTGCAGC
This sequence comes from Clupeocharax schoutedeni, assembly GCA_037974565.1. Lineage (NCBI taxonomy): Eukaryota > Metazoa > Chordata > Actinopteri > Characiformes > Alestidae > Clupeocharax > Clupeocharax schoutedeni. Next base: position 8,094 of record JBBPDH010194617.1, on the reverse strand, counting down.
TCCCGTGTAATGAACAGGTAAGTTGTACGCGTTTACTACGCTCGTAACTTCATAAACTCATCACAGCCCACCCAGCAAGACTGAAAGACAAATCCCAGAGCTCAGTCCGGACTAGTGAAGACCTATTGTGAAAGAAAAACGAGAGGAAACCCTCACCTTCGCCTCGAAATTAATGCCATGCTGGAAAGCGTCCTCGTTGTGCAGAGGAATTCGTAGGTCGTGTCCATCGTCCACTAGGTTGTACTTGGTTTTGGCTGGCATGTCTCTATTCTCTCGGTCCACACTAATAAATGTAAAGGACAAAAAATAAAAGAAAGAGTTTCGACGTTGAAAACTATCTCAGCTCTGACGGCCCATGCCCTTTTCTCGTCTTTTTTACACAGCACAACTTTTGTCAAGGCGAGAATTCCCTCTCTCTTCTCACGCTTCTTAAAAAGTCAAGCAGCTCTCAAGCTCATTTCCCGTTTAAAAACAAAAAACAAGGCTTTCCGTTAACAAGTAGGACTTTTTTCGTTCTTGGGTTCTCCTCCAGTCTAGCCAGCTTAAACAGTGAGAATATCCTGCTTCCTGGCCTCGTCCATGCCCAGCAACTTCACGCCAGCGCCATAACCGAAAGCCACACATCCCTTTACGCAGGCACTGGCTGGAAGAACAGTTTCCCTTTCCCACCCGTATTCAACACGCTCCACCTTCCGCCTCTGTGATTGGTCAGTGATCCATAGAGCTGACGTGAACACTGAACGTGAGAACGCACTGTTAGCCAATTACAGCGCGGCATGACATGTCACTCCAATAGAAAGAGGGCGGGGGTAATACCAATACCGGTGGAGAAACAGTAAAAGCCAAAGAAAGCGTCAGTGGACGAGTGGGGGGAAAGTCCACCTGCTTTCACTGGAGTACAGCTTTCAGTGGGAGGAGGAGGGGAAAAAAACAGAAACGCCGCTTTTGTTGAGCTCCCAATCAACGTAGGCGAGCCGTGAATGGCACCTAGTGGTAAGATTCAAAATGTCACGTAGTACATTTCTGGTTGAAATGCGGAAACCCACGCGTCTCATGGCAGGTATGTGTTTTGTGATTTTCATTTTATAGCTTGAACATAGAGCAAAAAACAGCTTGGACTGCACTGATCATAGAGAAAAATACAGACGTGCCCTGGTGGTTAGGGATCTGCCCCTGGGTTGTGGGTTTGAATCCCAGGAATGACAGTGGCACACTGCTGTGTTCCTGACTAACCCCTGCTTCACTTGGTTAATGGGTTAAACGCAGACACGTCTGCATATTTCCGAAGCTGAAAGCTTAAAGTAAACTTAAAAAAATAAATACATAAAATAATAATACGAAGAAATATATATACAGCACTGTTCATACATGCGAATGAAGCTCAAATCGCTTTACATAAAGTACATTAAGATGTCAACAATAAAAAAGTAAAAGGAGCGATTAAAACAGGATCAACATTCAAATTTGAAAATAAATAAATAAATAAAAAGAACAAAAAGGCAAATCAACCAACACAAAAAATGGGACATTTAGAACAGGAAGACAATTATACAATACCTCCAGAAATAAAATAATTAAAATACATAAATATAAAATAGAGACTCTGAACTAAAAGCTAAGGTATTAATGTGTGTTTTCAGCTGCTTTTTACAAATATTGAGATAGGAGTATTTAATCACAACTTGTTTCAGATCTTTGATCGATAAAAATAAAAGGCTGTTTCTCCATATTTCTTGTATTTCACTTTTGGAATGTTTAATAAGCTTGATGATCTTAAGGAACCTGATGATCTTAAGGATCTTTTTCGAACATACTTGGTCAGACACTCTGAAATATATGACAGTGCTTGTCCATTTGAAGCTTTAAAAATTAATAAAAGCATTTTCATCAATTCTAAAAGAAACTGGAAACTAGTTAAATTAAGTTAAACTTAATTCAGTCTTATGTAAAAGGTCACTCATTAAGTTCATGCATAGCTTATGCTGGGAGGTGGGACTTTTATGTGAGAAGCTCAAATTAAAAGGAGGGTGAATGTAAATGAATATTTGACTGGTAAGTTATGGAGTATAACATCGTTATTTATTATCCAAACAACCAACAATCATTCGCATAATTTCTGAGATTTAGATGCAATGAAGGGTGGTAGATGTGAAGAATTAAGTTAATTTAATTAATCTTTGGGCACTGGCCCATGTTGTCTTTTAAAAATGTGTTTTTCTCCAAAATATTGTAAAACAACATTGTCATACCTATTTCATAAAATAACATCCTATAATGTAGTTTAAGAGACAACACACCTAGATGTCTTATCAAAGCTGTGGAGATCAATCCATCAACAAAGGTGTAGATAATATCAAATTCATATAAACAACCATGAATGAGTGACACTGACTAATCTTATCTTATGTATTTTTTTTGTTTACAACATGCATTTCTACTTTAAAGGATTTGAAACAGGCACCACAAGGAGGCAAAGTAGATCTAAACTAACTTTTCAGCTTGTCTGCATGTGAGGCATTTTAATGAGTCTAGTCGACTATAAGATTGACTTAATGGAACAGAGGTATTGAGCTCAGGTCCTGGAGGGACACAGTGCTGCAAAGCTGTTTTCCATTCTCTGACACATTCGGTTCATCTCATGAAGGCCTTGGGAATGATGTTCTCAGTTGCATGCATTGTTTAAGTCAGGGGTCCTCAAACTCTTTGAAGCCAGTGACCCCTTCCTGTGAAAAATCCACCCATGGATTCATTTTATGAATACAAGCCAGCTTTTTAAAAATGTTTCATGGCAGCTTTTCACTTTTGGTAATCCACTGAGATATTGTATATTTGTTTTTAAAGCATATGTTCCTCATTCTTATGTAGGACAAGCTCTTTTGGTTTGCTTGTGTACTCAGGTTGCTT
>JBBPDH010194593.1:0-16005 GCA_037974565.1 Clupeocharax schoutedeni | reverse complement strand
AAGCAGACAAACCCACCTCTTCTCCAAGGTTGAGGAAGTGGAATCAACTTGCCCTGACCCTTAGAACTGCTGAAACCTTAAAATGGTGACTGACTTCTGAGCACTACATTTTTCATGTAAAAAATGTCATCAGCACAAATGTGATCTAAGAGCCCTCCTAAGAGCCTGACTAGAGAAATTCTCTACAGAATAAATGGGCATAAATTCCCACAGAAAAACCAGAATCTTGTGCAAAGCCTTCCAAGAAGAATGGAAGCAGTTACAGCTGCAAAGGGGGACATTTGAATGCAAAGTCATTCAAATCCCTGTTGGTGTAATGTATAAACATCCCAATACTTTTGTGCATATGGTGTGGTTTGTCTCTTCTCTCCTCTGCATGTAGACATGGAAATATTTAAATGATACTATAAGTAGAACAGACTTGGGAGATAAAGACTTGATTCTGAAGCAGTTTAGACCGCATCAGTATTTTGGTACAAAAGTCAGTTTTTAACTTAACCACATGGACCTTTCCTGGTTTTCAGTATTAAGTCAAAGCTTCTCTTGGTGAATGGGTTAAATGCAGAGGAAGAATTTCGTGCTGTTCACACTGTGTGCAGTGGTGTGTTCACGTATGACCGAATGATCACTTTCACTTTTTTTTAAGACTGTTCTAACCCTACTAATGACCAAGAAGTTTGTCAGATCTGTTTAATTCTATGCATGTGTCAGTTCATTCAGCTTTCTAAAAACAAAACTGGTCAACACATCCTTTAGCATTACTATGGATGTCATTTTTTTTTGCCAAGTCTCCATTGAAAACAGTTGATTCCGATTCCATGGACTTTATAAAGTGTTTGGACAAATAGAAAAATAATTGGACTTTATGGAAAATGTGAATTTACATAATTTTATAGTTTAAGCAGCACAGATCTGTGCTAGAAGCACAGCAAATATTAAATTGTCGTCCTACGGCAAAACAGCTCCTTATAAGTTCCTTTGGTTTGTGTTTATGTCATGTTGAAGGAAAGTTATTCTAATTTTAAAAGCATGTAATATAATAACCTTTACTTGGGTTTTAAAAATGCCATCACACGGAAATGGCCATAAAGAACCAAAATGCCCAAATTTCATTTATTTTACATCTAAAAAACAAGTAGAAAAAAGTCTCTGCCAACAAGTTGGTGGGGAAAACCTGCAGAGGGATGGGGCGATGGTGTGCCACGCAAAAGAGCAGCAAACAGTGAGCGTGTAAGATAACAAACGCTGGTTTTAGATGTTTTTAGACCATTTCTACTTGTTGAAATGAGATTTTATTAATACACCGAATTCTAAGTGTTAAACAGGAAAACTATTAGCTTAAGTACTGACCTCTCTGTGACTGTAGTGGGGCAAAGCAGCTTTTTACTGGGGCATGCACTCCAGTGGATTGCATGACGCCCCTAGAACTTTAAAGAGCCGCTCATACCCACTCCAGGAAATATGCCTAAGAGTGATATGTGTAAATTTGACAGAGACACCATAACTGTTGCTCCAGAATTTAAATCAGTTAAGAACACTGTCAGATTGCAAAACACTAAAACCAGTCCATAACCTGCCAGCTGGCGCTTTAATCATGATCTTTATTCATGGTTGGAATGCAAAAAGAAGCAACTGATTTAATGATGAAAGGCAGCACAAGGGTGAGGAGCACATAAACTACACCTACTGCGCTCTGCCTGTATCTTGGAACAAAAACGACTGAAAATACTTCTTCAATTATGTGTTGTGAATCAAGTATTCTAATTTAACAAATTAGTGCTGGATTAATAGTGCCAAAGACACAAACATAAAAACAAGTAAACTGTCTTGTGCCAAATACTACTTCACTTATTTTGGGATTGTGTATTTCTTTCTTAATAAATTGCTAAAAGCTCAGCAGTATCTCCAGGGGTGGCTTTGCAAAATCCTAAGGAGCATTTAATGTTATTCTTAGCCTTGAGAAGTCTCAGCTGGCATGAGTGCTGCAAAGACATCTGGGTTCGGGACCGTTTTGCTGAAGCAGTCCGTCAATCCGGCCTCATTGTATCTCAGTCAACATGTGATTTTCTAGCAGGAAATGACTGGCTTGTACAGTCATAACACAATCCACTTTTGTAAATGGGAGCTAATTCCATGGCCACTTCTGTGTTCCTCAAGGCAGCCCAGTCACCTGAAAATCAAGGAGTTTATATGTGTGTGAGAGCAGTGAAGCACAAGCAGAAAAATGCATGAAACTGAAGAGTAAAAACCAAAAGGAACCAAAGGGTTTGCAATAATCCTCCGGGGTGTTGGTGGCCTCGTGGGTAGGATACTTACCTCTGGACCAAGAGGTCATGGATTCCAATCCTATCTTAAGCACACCACCACTGGGTTCCTTAAACCCAAGTTGTTCCAGGGAGTCTGCCCCTGTAGTTAGGGAATGGAAGCCGTTTTGTATAAAAGCTGCGAAATACTGTAAATGTACATGCAATGGACGTGGGGTCCTGTATTGAAACATGATAAAGAGTATGAACTTTTGTTGAGTAGCCCATCTTCATTGCCCCCCCCCCCTACATTCCAAAATGACTCATCGTGCCTTCATTTCAAGATGGCAGTGACCGGAAAATTCCCTGAAGGTACTGTCTGTATAAACTTTATAAACTGTATAAACGGTCTTTTTAATTAACTACCTGTGTGCTAGCATTATCAGCCTAGTAGAGCCTTAAGGTTAGCGTCAGAGATGAGAAACAGAGGTCGGAGAGAGAGAGAGAGGGAGAGTGCCAGAATCTGTGGTTAATTTCAGCCCTAATGGTGGTGGATTTATGTAGTGCTTTCTGAATTAATGCGTCTTTTACTTTGAATAAAGCTCAGTTGTGCACCCGAACTAATGTCTGTGTTCGATCGTAGGTGTCGGTTTAGGCTTCCCAGCTTTTGGCCGTTGGCCGGTCCCTGGGGCGAGCTCCAATATACATATAGTTAGACTCAGATTTGGCCAAAATTAAAAAGTAGTGATGGCTAATTACTGAACACATTATTCTAAATGCATTCAGTCCCATATTTCATTACTATTCATGAAAAGGTGCTGTATTCAGAATACAGTTAGAATACATTTGGACTACATCTGGACACGGCCTGTGGGAAAAAGTCTGCTGCTGGAGTTTTTACTTCATTAATTTGTATTTTTTATTATTTATTTTTGGGTAAATGAGCCCAGGGACCCTTATACAAAGCTATACCTACACATCCTTTTTTGTTTTAGGGTTTTTTATATTAATGATTTTTTTCATTTAGACATTATGGACTTTGGAACATTGTATGGCTCTATTCAGTTTATGGACTTCACACTTACTCTAGTTTTTGTGACAATAAGCTTCACCCCTATCATGAAGAGAAAATTCGCTTTTTAACATTTTTTTTATTGACGTTACAGCCATCCATGGCCAGACGTCCACAGAGTGTATAACTAGTTTTGCTCCCTCTGGGTGGCTATAATGACCTTTCTTCTCCGTCATCACTGATTTTAAAGCTAGCCAAAATTGACATTTACCTAACACATAAGAATTTATAACTAGTGTTCTCCTCCAAGCATGGTGCGCTGTCCAGTGAATGGTGTGTTAAAAAAAAAGTGCGGTGGTGCTTCTCTTGTTTTGGAAGTACATGCTAGCTTCCCTTTCAGTGTGATAATACTGTGTGAGAGGGAGAGAAAATAAAATCTGGAAAAACAAAATCTGAAAAAATACTTCTCATTTATTCAAACGTTTGCTTTCTTGTATTATTTTGATGTATTCTCCAGGCTTCCTGAAGGACTTTCAGAGACTCTCATTTTCCCTGAACCCGACTTGTTTCAGAGTAATGTCTTTTTTTAAGACGCACAGTGACCTGCACCTGTTTCATCACTGGTTCAGGCCTTAGATGTGTTTTGTTCTGCTTGAATGATTTATATGTAGATGATTCCAGATGATCAGACAGTGATCAGTATACTCATGGTACTGAATGCTAAGTGGTTGGAACACCTTTATCTATGCACATTGTATCTGTAGGGGTTGCTCAAGACTTTTGCACAGTACTATATAATGTCTTATTTAGGTCTGGTTCATCGCAATTGTCTACTCAGCAGGAATTGCAGTGTTGGCCACAGTTTATTTCAATATATAGGGCCTACTGAACACAGGCATTTCAGATTTTAGCATTTGTATCTCATTGCATCGCAAAACTAGTTACATTTGTTTGACCATTAGTGGTGATACAGATAGATAGGTGGCACTGCCAACCATTCTCTCATCCCCTCTTTCTCATATTGAATATTTGATCATCCTGGTGATCCTTTACTTGTCCTCCCTGATTCAGAGTCCTAGAAAAAGAACAGTGAATTTTCAGCACCTTACACTGAATGCTAGGATTTAAAAGAAATACATTTTTTCACCAACTCTCCCATATGTGTCTCTTTCTGAATGCCATACAGCACCACACTGTGCTATGTGTCAGGGAGATTAGACTGCTACCTGCTGCTTTCACACACTCCGTTAGCTTGTAGCATGATGTCCTTATTTTGCATTAAATCGCTATATCTGGCAGCTGCATCATCCTGTGAGAGGCTCAAAGCTGTGTTTCTGCACATGAGCTCAAAAAGAGGTACCAAGATAACTCACTAGTATTGAATTGTGTTAGTTTGACATAGATTTCTGAGCTCAGTTAATTCTATTAACTCGTCTGTCTGTGTAGTTAGACTGTTTTTTAAATGAACAAACATTTTGTTTGCATTCCCAAGAGACTCTATCAGGTTCTCTTATCATTGATAGCATCTCAGACAGCGTCTTTTCCATATCGCACAATTTGTGTTGATTTTTTTGACAGTACATTTTCACAGCGGCAGTTAAAATGTCAAGTCATTTGACTGCATTCAGCCATGAGAGCATTACTAAAGTCAGGTACTGATGTCTGAAGGTTTGCTCTGGATCACAGCTCATCCCATCGGTCCTGAATAGAGCTCAATCACTTCATAAAACAGTTCCACGGCTTCACAGGGGCTTTATAACCTTTCAGTCAAAGCTCGGCATTTAGGTTGGTGAGTAATGGTCCTGGGCGACTGCTCCAGAGCATCCCATTTTATTTGCAAAAATTTTCAAGAGAGTTTGCATAAGCTGTGCGTGTGCAAATGAACTCCTGTGTCAGATCCTGACTGTACTCAGTGTTTCATAAAAAATTTAATAAACATACATACAATTAACATACATACATATACATGCAAGATCCCAAGTTTAAACCAAAATGGATCCACATGCAGAGTTTAGCAGGATTCAGCCCAACAGGCAAGCAAATGCAAATCAACAGGCAAGAGGGCTGAAACAGAGTCATGTAGGCCATGCAAATGAGATCAAAGTCCAGTGAGCAAACTTGATGAATAGGGGCAGCAAGAATCAGAGTTAAAATGAAAACAGGCAAATAAATAAAACCCAGAACACACCAACACAAAACAAGAGTGCTCAGTATAGTAAGTGAATATGAAAATAAGGGTCCTTTGAATCAGACAATCATGTGATTAAAAATCAGGGAGCCCTTTTGAGATATTTGTGACTGGGCTTTTGGAATGAAGTTTTAAAGTGAGGGCTAATCTCTGGAGTCTCATCATTGCCTAACAAAAAGTCTTGATCTACTCCTAATTTCTCTATATTTTGCTTTAAATCACCTTCTTTGTGCAGGAAAGCTATCTGACGTCTATCAAACTGTCTTATCTTCGGTGAGTAGATTAAATGAAAGAAATGGAAACACGTGTTTTGCTCTGACAGGCTGTGAAGTATCTAAAGATACAGGTGATAAAGGAGTTCCAACCATTCAGCATTCAGCACCACCAGTATACCAATCATCACCTGATACACTGGATTTATTAGAAGCAAAACTGAATTTATTAGAAGCTAAAGAACACATCTTAACTGGCGAGGCAATTATTATGGAGGGCAGTGTACTTGATCCAGTCTCGGAAGGGGCCCACGAGGCCTTGCCCCTGCCTCCACCCTTATGGGGGGCCTGTAGCCGCGCTGGCGTTCTGGGGTGGCCGTACTGGGGTGGTACTGTTACATCTCCAGTTGGCCTTTGTTTGTAGGTGTGTCTTTTATTTTGGCATATATGTCTTTTATTCTGACTGGTGTTTTGGTACAAGTGATGTGTAGTTTCTATTGGTTCAGGTGTTTTAGGTTTGGGGTATTTAGTTCAGTTTGAATGGGACCTTAGTTGTCAGTTCACTGCTTTCTGCATGCGTTCGAGGTTGCTTCTGTCTCCAGTGTTTGTTTTTTGTTTGTGTTTAGGCCCTCGTGCCATTTTGTTTCAGAAAATAAAAGTTATATGTTAAAGATATGCGTGGAGACAGTCATTGTCAAAAAAAAAAAATTAAAGAAAATGTATTTTTCCCTTTCGTTTCGTCATTGTAATAAAGCTGGATAGACTCATTTTATTTTGCTCAATTGCAGTGAGATCATTGATAATCTCTTATCTAGTCACAAAAGTAAAGAAGTGAATGGTCCATCAGCACCAAGCAAGCTGATAAAATGATAATGCTGATGTCATTCCTGACAGATTTGATGAGATCCGATGGAAAGATGAAGACCTTTAATTAAGTGTTCTGCTGCTCAGACATTTTCCCTGAACTTCACATGTATTTTAAGTTCTAGTGGACGTCCCAGTAAGGTCACACACTGTGCTCAGATGTGCCAAAATAACAATCATGTTTATCTGCAATTGATCAAAACACAGGAATCTCAATGTGAACTCATCCAAGGCTAAGAGCCACAGGTGGGAATAAGTCACTGATCTGTGAGTCTTCATACTCAAGAAGTCTTGAGCCACTCTTCAACTGTTCATATTTTGCTTCCAAAGAGCCAGAATTTCTAGTATTTTATTTTTGTGTATTTTTATGAGGAAAAGTGTCCAGGTTTCCTGAAGAACATTCAAAGACTCCCATTTTCAGTCTGGTCCCTGAACCTGACCAGAATGATTTCTAAATGATTTTTGTTCATTTTTTTCCCTCTAACTTAAGTCCTGTCTGTGACGTCTAGTCAGCGGACACAGGGGGGCGCTGGGGTTTAAGTTTGGGTTATGTTGTGCGACTCTTATTTTGATATCCTGAGTACACCAGCTGGTAATAGTCCTGGGATAGGCTCCACCTGCTGGTGTACTCAGGACTTAGTGGTTGTGTTTTGTCATTGGTTATACATGTGGTTCTGTTTAGTATTTAAGTTCAGTTTAGATGGACCACGGGGGTCGGCCCACCACCGTTAACCATACCGTTGCAGTTACCGTTAACCAAAGTGTAGCAGATACCATTACTCTTGCCTTTCAGTTTGTGCATGTGTCGGCCCTCGAACCAGGTTTCAGTTTGATTTATAATAAAGTGAATCTCAGTATGGAATCATCCCGTTGTGACTTCGAACTTTGGGAAAAGGCTCAGCAACGTGACACTGTCCCTTCATTTTCAGTCCAGTCTCTGAACCTGACCAGTTTCAGAGGAAGGATTTTTGTTTGCTAAGACACACAGTGACCTGCATCTGTTTCTTCTCAGGTTCAGGCTTTAAATTAGATGTGCTTTGTTCTGCTTGAATGATTTATATATAGATGATTCCAGATGAACAGGCAATGATAAACAGCAAAGGCATTTTATTATTATTTATTACTGCTCCAACAGTCACTGGAAAGTGGACAAACATGACAGACACACTTGTATAAACAGAGATTTAGTGCAGCTCCACCAGAAAGAAAGAAAGGGTCTTAGGGTGATGTTTTAATGAGAAATAGGTTATTTAGTGGAAAATAGAAGTTTTTAAGGGGTCCTTTGAGCAAGTCGCACATGATGCATACTCCAAATAAACAAGCATGATCTAAAAACATCCGCAAATTCAATTTAAACAACAAATCAAAACTTCTCTTAACAAAGTTTATGAATAGAGCAACTCAAACTCACATGTCTTCCAAAAACTCACATCTTCCAAAATTAAAAAAAAATCTAAGTGTAACTATAGTTACAAATGATCAAATGTACTCTGAGTAGGGAAAGAATCCCTTTACATGAATAATAGCCCAACTGCAGCCTGTCTTTTTAATTCATAAGGCTCGAGTCAAAGGCAAAGTTCGAGTCAGTGGAGTTTGAGTTGCTTCGTCGTGCCTCTATTCTGACTCGACTCCACACCTCTGCACAGGGTCTTTTCACTGTTTCTCCTTAACACTATTTCTCCTAAGAAGGAGAATTCCATTGAGTCATCTAGTCATCAAATGTTGAGTTCATCAAAGATCCTTTGGGAGAAAGTGAACCACAAATGAATCACTGTTGGGCTGCAGCACAACTTCTTTGTTGGTCATTTAACCCATAGAGTGTATTATCAAAATCTGATTAAAAACGTGTAAAATAGTCTAAAACCAGGGGAACTTCCATACTGGTCATATGATAATTATTTACTGTTTGTTGGACGTTCAGATTTAATACGTTTTGGGGATAATTTGATGTGTTTTGATTCTAAAAAAAAGCAAAAACCTCTTTTTACTCTCATTTAAGAAGCCTCCAGGCACAGCAGCCCGCAGATCTCTGAGAGAATCAGGATATGTCACCACCATTGGTCTGTTCCCCAGCAATGAGAACATAAAATGTGGCCTTTAGGAAAAGAACACTAACAAAAGCAGTCTAGCATGTGTGTTTTGCAACTGATTCAGGCAGTAAATGTCTGGAGAATACGGTGGGTGAGACAATGCATCTGCAGATCATGCTGCAGTGTGAAAAGTCCTTGAGAGCACGAATGCAGAGCCACTACTGTTTGGAGTTTCTGCGCGTGGGCAAACAGCATGGCCATGGGGCCGGCAAAGCCTGAGACCTCTCTGCCTTCACAACGTTTGTGAAGATTCTCACATCTTGAAATGAAAAGCAGCTGTTCAATAAAGACGCTTAGCACTGTTTCTGCAGTAAGCACGTGCACAAGCTCTCTAGAGCTAAGGGAAAAAGCCCTATGCATACAGTAATCAGATTGGCTGAAAATAGCACACAGTAAACTCTTAAACTGACAAAAAACTGTTTCTTCTCTCTCTCAGTCTTCAAGGTCAAAAATAATTCATGGAATCTTCCCAAACTACCCATACAGTAATTACTGTGCTGAAAGGGTTGGTTTCCTTATAAGATTGTGATATATATTTACACTACCCACAAAAAGTACGGGATATTTGGATTTCAGTTGAAATGTCAGGATGAACCTAAAATGCATTATAACTTTTACAGGTGAACTTAATGTGACCTTCACTGAACATTTGAATGTCCAACTGTATTTCAGTACTTTTTACAAAACCTGCTGTTCTCTGACAAGAAGCAAGGAACCGCATTTATATGCAGTAACATATGCAAGCAGGCATAAGCATTATGCATTTACATATACTGCCATGTGCAAAATGAGCACCCCCAGTCAAATTACAATACACAAGAACATAAATTACAAGAACATATATTACAAGAACATAAATAAGCACATATCCTTTAAAAATCACACAACATATCTCATAAATAAATTGCAATATATTGCAAGAAACAAATGTTCATGCTTCTGAAATAAAATAAGTAAAGTGTAACTACAGTTACTGATGAACAAGCTTTCTATGTAGTACTGATCATTTTACAGTAGGAAAAGAAACACCAGAAAAGTAGAGAAACATACACACTAACTTCTGAAAAGAAAAAAAAGAAAATTCATGAAATTATCACTGCGGTGCGGACACTAATTTCACACAAATAAATTCACTCACTGAAGCTAGCAAATGATCACAACTAATTTAGTAATAAAAATAATTTAGCAATGTCACACTAGGCATATCACTCACACACACCAGGAGTTTTGTGTCTTAATTCATTTATATTTTTACCTCATTGCACAGAAAGTAATGGACTACCTGACAAAATTAATAATGTGCAAGGAGCAAATATACACTCAGCCTCTTCTTCCTACTCGTGCTGCACTCATACAGACGGATTAGCTGAGCTGCATAAGCTGACTTCAATGCTCTGCGTTCAATCAATAATACAATCAATATTGTGCTTCATAAACACTACAAAACTTACTGTAATTTCCCTTGTGTTGTTAAGTAACTCATGTTTCTTCCTTTTTTTATTCTATGGCAGCCAATACTTGTACTTATACTTCAGAGAATCACTGTATAAACACAGCAGATTTTTAAAAATACACTTATAAGAACCTCAAAAAGCACAAGTCAAGAGTCAAGAGTGTCAATGGTGTCTACAGTCTTCCATACAAATTTGAAGCTATTGCACTGTTGGTAATTCAAAAGACTTATATAAAATATAATTTATATGGCCTATGATCTGGCCTATATTTGTAGGGACAATACACATATATACACACACAGCACAGACACACAGACAAACACACTCAGACCTAGGGGCCCATTTTCCCAAGCTTTCCTTGAGCAAGGTATCGTCACCACACACCGCTCCCTGTGTGCTGTGTTCCTGGCTTCTTGATGCTTCACCTGGTGAATGGGTTAAATACAGAGAAGAATTCTGTGCTGTTCACACTGTATGACAAAATAGTCACTTTACACGTTATATTTTATCATCATATGACATAGAAACTCCTTATATAGAAGGGGCCCTCAAATAAAATACATTATTATTAGTATTATTATTATTATAATTTGTGTTGATGATCGGGGCATCAGACATGCTGAGCTTTGTTTGGTGTTCCTATGTCACATATATTTTAATATTGGTTTATTTTATTTTTCGGAAACAAACAGAAAAACCTCAAAATCTTAAACCCGGGAGAAGTTTCAGAATAGTCTAAAACCCACAGAGAGCGGCGGACAAAAACATCAATAAACAAGAAGAGTGGAGCAGAACAAACACCGGTTTTAGACTCTACACCTCGCCCCCTCACGTTCTCCCGCGTTCGTCTTCCCCTGTCTATTGAGTTCCCGTGGTTGGTCTGGCCTGTTTCTCCGTTTCCCAGTCTGTGTCAGCCCTGCTGCCCAATCCTCCGCTTCCTCCCTTTCACCTATCCTCCCTTGTTCCCTTCCTAGTCTGTGTGTTCCGTTTGTGTTACTCCCCTCTCGTCAGCTGTTTCACCTATTCCTTGTATCACTCCCCGCTCGTTATCTGTGGCAGCTGCTCCTGGTCTTCCCCTGCCCTTTATAAGCTCCAGCCTGGCCCCAGTTCGGTGTGTCTGTATTTGTCCTGTTGGGAGCATGTGTGTCTGGTGTCCGGGTTACTGGTCTGGTTGTTTTACATGGTGATTCGTGTCCTGACCCTGTTTCCCTTTCTCTATAGGCTTGTGCTCCATGAGTTGCCCCTTGGCCTGCTTGGCGGGGTCCTGACGTGTCTGGCATCTGTTTGCAGTTCTGCTTGCCTGTTCACTGCCTGTTTCCTAGGAGCACAAGCCCGAGATCGCTGTCCGCCCTACCTGTGTGTTCTTCAGAATGAGTCTGCAGCGTTTTCTGTTCTTTGTTTTGTTTTTGGTTCCTTTTTGTTTCTGGTCCTACGTTCTGGTTTGGCCGTGTTGCCCCGAGTGGGCTTGTTCCTTTGTGTATAGACTGTTTTCAATAAACACCCCGCTGGTTCTCTCACAGGCTTGGCATCCTTCCCCTTCCTCTACATCACAGCACCCCTGACAACACCATTTTTATTTGCTCTAAGAGTTAATGAACATTCCCTGAAATATCTTTGAAATGTACCGGAACTTTAAGATGCATATATTCCATTAATTATAACCCTAAACTTAATCCTAAACCTAATAACTAATCCCAATGCCAAACCAACATTCACCAGATACTTTGTTGCTAATTAAAATATCTGTAGGTAACCTATAGGAGACCATCAAAATAAAGTGTGAGAGGAACAATTTTCGGCTTCTATGTGACTTAGATTAAACATATTGGTGTGTATTCAAACCATTTACACAAACCACAACCTCAGTTAACCTGCAGTGTGAAGGGAATGACAGGAGCATGCCTGGATAGACCTTCTTCTGACAGGTGACTCCAGACATCTCAGCACCTTTATCTCGATTTAAAGAGCAGACCAGAAGATTAAGTGTAATCCAATGTTATGATTCAACTTTCAATCAATAAAAATAGTGCAACAATTCTGCCTGTTTACTGTTTACTGAGCTGGTCCCAGATCACTGTCTTAACACATGACTGCTTCAGTATGGCCTAGAATCATACAAACACAATGGAGGTCTAAAAAAACTGACTTTTTTTAAAGTAAGAATTGGAACAGTGTACCAAAAAGACCATAACACCACATGCACGAGGGGCTTCGATGAGCTGAGGGGATGAGTTAGGTTTATTAGATCAGGCTTGAGTCAAAACTGGGCCTGCATGGGGTGGAACGAGGACAGCAGTGTGAAGGTGTGTGACACAGGCTTTCATACTTTTTGATACAGTGCTGTGCTGTTTCTGTTTAGTACAGCAGTGGGAATGTAATGCATGATTGAAATGTGCAGAGCTGACTGCAGTGATTGCAAATGTTTCGCTTCAGTGGAATCATGTAAGGTATCACACAAGAGCTCTGAAGGCACATTAAGATATCCATCACTTTTTCCGAAGATGCTTGGACGATAGGAAAGGGACCATCTGTACAGTGACCAAGTATGAATTTCTATCCACAGTTGATTGCATTCAATACTATAGTCAGCTATTGTTTGTACTCTTAAAGGATAGGGCTAAATTGGTCATTTAAATTGTCTGTGAAGCATCAGTCTTACACTGAAAATAAACGAACATTTAATTAAAGTAAATTTAATTTTAGATTGTTTTTAACAAAACCATGTGTCACAATTATTAGCAAACCCAAGAAATGCAACATGAGTATGTTCCTCTTTTGTATTTCACCTTCAATGCTCAGGAATTCCTAAGCAGTATTCCATAGCTTTCTGTTTGACTGGGGTATAAATATGGGGTGACACAGAGGCCAACTTCCCTTCGTCATCTGTCGTCGAGATGAAGTTTAGAGAATTAAATCAAACAACATTTTGTTTATTCTCATAAAGGCAACCAGGCAATGGCTATTTAAAATAGCTACACCCCTGAGCATCCCCAAATCCACTGTTAGGGCAATAATTAAGAAGTTACAATATAACTGGAGTAGTGAACTTTATAATGCAATGATGAGAAAATAGTTTATTATGGTTTTGAAAACAAATAAGATTTTTTTCTCATATTATCTGAGTTTGACTGAGTTAATTATCTTTACCAAGGAAGTCAATAATAATGGAGTTGATTGTATATTTGACATTGAAGGAGAATAGAATGGCTGCCAGAATGTGCGCCGAGGACAACATGCTCATGTTTTTCGGCGGTTTTCGTCACTGCACTGAGAACTAAGACTCCAGACTGCAAATTGCTCAACAGGCCTCGGCAGACTATTACAGCCAGTGTTATCAGTTAGACAATCCTGTTGTTAGTTTGGAACATTGAAGGAGGAATTGCAGTGCCAGACAAAACAGGTGTGCATATTTTGCTCCGTCAGGCAGAGGGATAAATAATTTAACATTGCACATTGTTCCTTAGGTTTATTCACGGCCTTAGTCTGTAATCCATGTTGAACTAATGTGTATGGCCTCTGTGCTGGAGGAAGGCAGAAAGATGGATTGTATTATGTTCAACAGGAGGTCAGCGCCTTGGCACTAATCCTCACCTGGCCGGGGTGGAGCTGTTTTTTACCAAACTAGCCCCAGGCAAGGTGTTATTACTCAGACTTCACACGACATGCCGTTTCCTGAACGCGCCCTCGTCCTGTTCTGAGGTGGAACTGTTTTAATGGTCTCTACACCAAGAAAACACACACCAGCTCAGCCATATTATCATAATACCTCCAATCCATGTTGACGTACATTTAGCAAGGGTTTGAGAGGCATTTGAGGGGATGTGGATGGCTATTGAGCGTCTCTTGCTGAAAACATGGCTTTCCACATGCCTCGTTTATGATCCAAGCCCTGGACAATAATGTAAGCCATATATTAAAAGAGCAGAACAATACGTCTCTCTCCAAGGGATACAGCAAGAGATGGCAAGAGTCTCCGAAGAATTTCCCCACAGCTGTGTATAGCATAAATTATCCAAGCCAAACAAGCCTACCTACACAAAACCTTGCAAGCTGCATGTCCGCCACTCTATCTGTGTTGCCATGGGTACAACGCGCCCACAGCCAGAAGTCTATCCACTTATTAAGAGAGAGTGAAGGAATGTGTCTACTAATCTTTCTCAAAAGCATTGGCTGTTTTAGGTAACAGCTGATGGGCCACTTATTTACTGCCATATATGACAGTGCAATCAGAGATCCAAGTTTTGGAGGTCTTTCTCTGGGGGCATCCACTGTGTGATAATGCACTCATGCTGCATGGACAACATGTTTAACCAAGTGGTCTCCTTTGTCATCCTCAGGTGACGCCTCTGGTCCCTGAAAAACTCAAACATCTCAAAAGTCGACAGCATAAGGTTCATGAGCAGGTCTGCGAGGGCATCATAAGTGTATTAGAGAGATGTTAAATCCCATGTCATGGGACTGAGCACCGGATGTGCTTGTCAATGATAGTGTTCACTGAAGCGTTTGTCTTTCACAAAAGTTGTTTTCTTACTAGAATTGATCAGCTGTTCAATCCAGCAGTTGGTTCAGTTAGTAAGAATTAGTCATCATTTTTGTGATATTTTCAAAACAAAATACAGTGTTACAAATTGTTGAGCACCATAGAGTTTGAAAACATTTCAATACGTTGTGTAGGATTACAAATTTATCTGTTTAAAATATACAGATATTATGTTCACATTGCGTTTTAGACCTCAGACAGAAAATTAGATCAAGTTCATGGTGTCGGCCAGTTCCTGCCCTTTGTTCACATTGCGTTTTAGACATCAAACAGATCATTAGATCAAGCTCAAGGTGTCAGCCAGTTCCTGTCCTTTGTTCTTGATCCTAGTCTGTGGGTAGGTGTGAAGATTTGATTTAGACTGAGGTGCAGTACATTGTTTTAGATCAAGCCCAGTTCCTGTCTTGCTCTGTCTGTCCAGTCTGTGGGTAGGTGTGAAGAGGTGCAGGATGCTGGACTTGAATGCTTCATTTGCATGCCTTGTTTGGGGTTGTCTAGATCTAGATCTAAGCCCTGCCCCTAAGTGTATATCAGCCTCAATGTATCACTGTCCTACAGACAATTTTTTGAAGGCTGCAGCTGCCAGCAGTGAGGATCTGAATAAAGATACTTCTGCTTTAAGATATCCAAAAATGTCTCCTGGTCTATAAGGAATAAATTCACAACAGTTGTAAACTGTTATGTTATGTTAGAAATGTTATGTTTATTGTCAAGAAGTCATTTTTCAAAAATACATACAATTTTAATCAAACAAATGTTTACAGATCAAGTTAGAAATTAATACAAAAGCCTTTCTTTGACATCACTCTCTTATCCATTGAACTTTAAAGTCTATGTACAGTATCTGCCTGTATTTCTGTTTTGAGGTGTACTGTTGCATCCTTTTAGAGTTTCCTTTCAAGGATGCACCGCAGGCAGGGCCGTATCTACCATTGAGGACACCAAGTTCATGTCCTCTGTATTTTTTCCCGAAATTTCAAATTAGTCAAAGCAGAAATCCAGCAGTGATGATCAATGCTAAACACAGAACCCGGTCCGTGTCCAAATCCATATGTCGTCTGTATTTTCTCCCAATTAAATTCACATTCTCCGTCTAATCTCAAGTGAAATCTCCCACTCTGTCTGTCTTTGCAGGCAGCGGCGTTTGACACTGCGGTGAGTCTAGCCGCTCTTTGGAAAAAACCCAGTGAAGCAGCTGCGCTTAAACAGGAGGTGCATGTATTTTAGAAGGTTTACGGTATCGATCAGAAGACATGCGCTCTTTAAGGGAAGCTTTGCGTTCGATGTTGTTTTCCAGGCTCTGTCCCGAAAATAAACTATGGTTAAGCATAATTGTGATTATAATGAGGGACTGGAAGTAGTAATTACTGCGTATCGCATACATTTTAATACAGTTCCAGGC
>JBBPDH010194584.1:0-16008 GCA_037974565.1 Clupeocharax schoutedeni | reverse complement strand
ACCCTCCCCTATATTTATGTTCCTTCCCTTCCCCTTTGCACTGCCTGGCCTTGTCTGTCTGTGTACTTAATTAAGAGACAATAATAATTAAATAAATTAGTTTATTATTTAAAATTTTAAAAAAGACTATGAATAATGATAGCACAGCTATACACATCTGTGTATACATCTGTGTTATCTGTGTTACTGACAGGCCCGGAAAAAAAAAAGAAAAAAAAAAAAGACATTCACTCCAGTTTGTTAATGGTCGTGGGGGTAAACCTTCGTCATGATAGTTAAACACCAGAGTACAGGTTCGATTCTGAGTAACTGGTACTTTCCTGATCCCAGATTTGATAAAAAAAAAAAAAACAACGAATGTATGACTGATACTGGAGTCGCTGAAATGAAACTTGTAGTGATGGAGGTCAGAACTGCCATACACTGGGTTTAGTATCAGCTAACTAACATTAAAAGATGACATGTTTAAATGAAGACAAGCGACTGTGGCAGGTGCGGGTGTGCCGCGGTAACTCTTAGTCACTTAACCCCGTAGGCGATGCTAATAAGTCTGCATCAGGACGTCTCTGAAAAGAAGTGGCCCTCAGGCCATCTCTAATTTTCACTCTTAAAATCATTCAGCGACTCCCATTTATATTTACAGAATTGAGCAGACACTTCCACAGTGACTTCCATTCCTTAACTACAGGGGGCAGTCTCCCTGGAGCAACCTGGGGTTAGGGATCTTGTTCAGGAACCCAGTGGTGGTGTACTGAAGGTAGCATTTGAACCCATGACCTCTTGGTGCAGAGTCAAATATCGTACCCACTAGGCCACTACCACCCCACTTTATTTCATCATAGGATGCAGTGATCAGTCAGGTTAATCTCCCAGGGAGATCCAGACTGGACCCAGATTATGGCAAAATGTTGTAACACAAGCCACTAGAGGAGTCTTTCAGACAGAGGCCCCTACAATCCATTCTTTATCAGAATAATTAAAATCATTAAAAGTGAAAGTGACCATATTACATGAACACACCACAACACACTGTGTACAGCAAAATATTCTCTGCCTTGAACTCATTCACCAAGTGAAGCAGCGGGCAGCCAGAACCACAGCACCTGGGGAGCACCGGGACCTTAAGAGTACCTTAGGATGTGCCACTGCCATTTAGGAATCAAACCCACGACTTCCTGATCCCAGGGCGAAATCTCTAACCACTAGGCCACCAGCTGCACAAGGCTGTTCTAAAAAAGTTAATTTAGTCTTTTACTTTTCCATCTGCCAAAAATGATGCAAAATTGATGCCAACTAGGCCTGCTAAGTGTTTTTACACACACATACAAAACTCTTCTGTTAATGTTTCATGAAAATGATCGTTTTACTGAAGTTTTACCCGTTCCGGTCCAGCACCGCTTCCACAGTCCCCCCCAGCAGGAGGGACACACTCACAAGCTTTTGTGTTTTCCATGCAGTCCCAACTCTCCTAAATTATACAGTTTCCTACAGGCAGAATAGTTCAAATTTAAATATTAGACACCTGGGACACCCTTAAAACTACTTGAATGCTACAGTAAGAAGTGAGAAACAAAACATCCACATTTTATTCAACAAACAAACTCTGACTAAGAAAACTATAACAGGCCATTGTGGCCATTATCATATTTGCTATTCATTTTTTATAGTTAAAAATACTGAAGGCACAGTATAATCTATATAAATCATTATACAATGTTGCCTTTTCAAAATGAGTCGGATCTGAGCCGCCCCGGAGTGCCACAGGGCTTCACTCTCAGACTCACCTCTATGTCTTTCTGCTTCATGGCCTCAAAATATGGGGAATGTTCGGCCAGATGGCGGTTTGGAGCACACAGGTAGTAGATGTTCCTTGTCCCAGCTTTCATGCGAGAAGTGTAGTCCATAATGCTGGTCTGCTGGCCGGCGGGCAGCGAGGAGGACTCGAAGCGCAGCAGCTTGGCGATGTCTTCCTGGTAAACGGAGAGCGAAAACCCACATACTGATAAAATGAAACTAGCTCCTAAGTAAAATCATACACTGATCAGTCATATAGAATGTAGTGATGTGCAGATGAAGCTTCATGAACCACTTGCAGTAAGTTTTGGCACCACTAGATGGCACTCTTGACTTGAAAAGGATTAAATGTGTTGCATTTTCACAAAGTGTGCCATTACATTTAAGTCAAGAGTGGTGCCAAAACTTACTGTGGTGCCAAAACTTACTGCAAGTCGTTCATGAAGCTTCATCTGCACATCACTAACATGGTGTGAAGTGTCCATTTGTCATATGCGAGCACTGATTGAACAGCACAAAATTCTTCCACTGTGCCTCATTTAAACCATTAAACCCATTCACCAATAGTCAACACTTGTTCCTACAGTGTGACAGGAAACCTTATCCAGCTGAAAGAGGCCACAGCCGTTAGAGAACACTCTTCCATTGATGATTCTCAGATGCTACAGACCCGGTCCTTCTCTGGAACACTTTTGGTAGGTACTAACCACGACACACCAAGAACACCCCAAAACATCTGCATCCCACAAGACCTGCTACATCTAGTCACTACAATCTGTCCCTTGCCAAAGTCACCTGCCCATGTTTCCAATATCCGACTCACAAAGTAAATACAAACATTCAGTAATCGAAACACAAGTGTAATAACGTTTTGGAGCTTGAGTCTTTCTCTGACCTTGACATCCTGCTCAGAAGTGGTAACGATGCCTTCTCTCATGAAAAGGCCATAGTCCTCAAAAAAAGAGGCATATTTCTCAGGCTCCTTTTTGCTCTGGTCTAACAGGAAACGAATGATCCGCTGTTGAAGTACGTCACGCAATTTCCTGAAAATCAGGAAAAAAGGTTTTTTCCAAGTAATACATTTAAGGTTCTCAATTCAATAATACCAAAAAAAAAAAAAAAAACAGGATGGCACTTTTACCTGATGAGTGCACTTTCCTGTAGTAACTCTCTACTGAGGTTCAAAGGGATGTCCTCACTGTCAACCACACCTACACAAACACAGCATTAGTAACAACATAATACTGGGGTTTTGTATTGCAGAGGGTCAGTGTACATGTATGCAGATAGACACTTGGTTCTTGTTTAGAGCTTCGGGAGGAATAAAATAGCAGGGTGAAACAAAGCCCACCTCGTAAGAAGCGCAGCCACTTGGGCAGGATGTCTGTGGCCTTGGTCTGGATTAGAACCTTCCGGCTGTACAGCGCCACACTGGAACCCATTTCCCTACTCACATCAAACATGGATGGCTTCTACACACACACACACACACACACACAATCATATAATTGAAAATTCACTGAAAATGTTTACATATGGGGGGGGTTCCCTATGCCTCACAGTATCTGGAACGTAGAAGATGCTCCGGATGTTCAGTGGAGCATCAGCACGATAGTGAAGAACATAGCGGGGTTTGTCATAGGCTTGAGCCACGTAGCGATAAAACTCTTCATGCTGCCACTCGCTGATCTCTTTGGGTTCCATCATCCAGAGTGCCTAGAGAAAATTTAAGAACGGTGTTAAGGCAGTAAACTAGAGTGTGTTTATTCATGTCACACTGGGTTTACCCCACACTGATCAGATGTGTTTCCATGTCTTTTGAGACACTATTGGCAAATCACATAATTTTACACCTAAAAATCTGTAACTTCAAACAATTCTAAAAATGTTCACTGTTGTCTAAACCTTTTATAGCTCAAAGTATCTAATACTGCTTCCTAAACCAGAGAAGCATTCCTGTGCCATCTTAATAAAGCGCTGAATGCTCTTTTGAAACACTGTCCTCTAGTCTTAGAAAATAATTCAGCTTGAAGAACTGTCCATATGAACACAAGAACACGATGTTCATGGTAAATTACGGAGGTGAAAGCATCGTGATATTGATCTGCAGAACCACTTACCTGCAGAGTGTTGAGTCGTCGACCATTCAGGTAGATGGGGAAACTGACAAAGTTGCTGTACTTTGTGACTATCTCTGCAGAAAACAATGTTCATAACATGGAGAAAAATGAGTGTAAGCTATAAGCAGATCTCAATCATTTGCTAATGTTTTGTTGGGTTTGGCTTACAAACTGACCTTTAATGCGGTCCTCAGAGGAAAACTCTTTACATTCTGGCTTCAGATGTATCACAATCTTAGTGCCTTGCCTGACCCCACTGGCCTCTGCAATCTCAAATTTCCCAGAACTGTGGAAACACAGAACTGTGAACTGGAAATCTGTACCAGACCACAGTCTATACAGAAAATTACATCTGTCGTATCAATCTTTTCAAGTTTATTTGCCTGAATTTAAATGTTATTTCTTGCTGTGTCTCGCTCAGTCTACATAATTCCAGTTTCTTACCCATCCGAGGACCATTTGTACCCAGGAACAAGAGGGTCTGCACTCTGAGAATAGACTTCCACATTGTCTGCCACCATGAATGCAGAATAGAAACCAACACCGAACTGCCCGATAATGGAACTGCTCGCTTCACCTTTGGTCTCAAGAGCATCCAGGAAGGCCTTCAGATCAGAGAAATCAGGTCAGCCATGACAGGGCGTCTCACTCTGATGTAAAATGCTTTAGGATAATCAGTTGTTGAACAGAGGTAAAAGAGACCAACCTTTGAGCCAGACTTAGCAATGGTACCCAGGTTGTTGATTAGATCCTCCTGATTCATCCCAATGCCTGTGTCCTAGTAAAGATGAGGAAACATTTGCAAACCAAGTCACAGAAATGTGAAACATTTTCATAATCTCTTTAGTGCTCGTTGTGGAAAGGAAATTCTTGACTGTAGACAATACTGTAAGCACAGAAAGTCCAAGAAATTCCATCTGTTACAGAAAACTAGCTTCAAAATACCTGAATGGTCAGAGTGCCTTTAGCGGCATCAGTCTGGAGGTGGATTTCCAGCGGTGTGCTCTCTACTGCTCCGGGATTCGCAATCTGCATGTGCCGTAATTTCTCCAGGGCATCACTTCCATTAGAAATCAGCTCCCTGATGAACACCTGCAACCAAGCAGCCAAAAAAATCCTACAAATCCTACAAAAATCTGAAGACGTCTTTCAAACAGATCAAGCCGTAAATCGTAAAAATGAGTTATGAAACGTTGCCATTGGTTACACAGGATTACTTAAAGGTTCTGAGAAGGGACTGCATCACATTCACTAAAACAAACATCTTGTGAAACAGAAACTGACATGTTTCATATCCCAGTGTGCCAAATGACCAAATACCAGCATAGGTCTAATCTGCATAAAAAGGTTGCTGTATATTCCAGTTGGGTTGTGTCCTTTTAAATAATGCAATTTTAAAAAATGATAAATTCCATGATTTGGCCATTATTGGAGTTACAGGCTAAAGTGCCGTGTGCAGGTCAGGCTTGGGCCGGTGATTAACAATATTTTTGCGGAGCTGAATGAATAGGAATGTGCACACTTTCATTAAAAACAATGTTCTTAAAGTGTCTCATGTCCATCATAGAGTTTAAAGGTGCTTTACTTTATAGGTCATTGCTGAGATGCATTATATGGCCAGAGGTTTGTGGACACTGCCTCTAATTACTGAGTGAAGTGTTTCAGCCACATGCGTTGCTGTCAGCTGTATGTCTGTGATTTGTTTAAAGGTTGTTGCGTGTGAAAAATCTATATTTTTGTTGTAAAACAAACAAACATTTTTTCTTACCTCCTTCTCCGAGTACAGAGATCTGGCAACAATGTCCAGTAACTTCTTTGTCTCTGCCTGAAACTCATGCTGGGAGAAGGACCCTTAAAACGGAAAAACAAAAGGGAAGTTGTAAATGTATTTGCTTCTGGAAATTACACTGAAAATACTGAAGGGAGGCAGCACGAAACCAGTGCAGTCACAAGAATGCAATAAAAATTGATTACTGAATTTAAAAATGTAATAAAAAGGTTATTTCTTGTGCTGCCAAGTAGCACAAATGTAAGCATCGACCCCATCACGAGGAGATACAAGTTTGATACCCAGTGGTGAGGAAAATGGCATGAGGATGCAATATGGGAATATCTACCCAGCAGAGGCCAAATAAAGGTCAGGGTGAGGTTCTGTTGGGAGAAGGATCAGGTGAGGATCAGGTGAGCCTTCACATTCAGGTGAAGGCTGCTTTAACATTGCTGCAGACCAACAACAGCCCACCATCGCAGGACAATTACTTTATGGCAGAGGCCTCTTTCGGTAGGATAAGGCACCCAGACACCCCGTCAAAACTGTGGGATGTGCTGGATAAAATACTCTCTATCCAGACTCGGCCTCCAACTAATAAGACTTACAGGTCTTGTGGAGTCCATGCCTCGATGGCCCAGAACTGGGCTGGCAGCACAGAGGGAACTGTCACAATACTGGACAGGGGCTCTTAATCCTGTGGCTGATTGGTTAATTATAAATTCCAACTAACACAATTAGTAAAATGTAAAGTGTCCGTTTATCATACATGAACACAGCACACAGTGAACAGCACAAAATTCTTCCTCTGTATTTAACCCATTCACCAAAGGAAGCAGCGAGCAGACAGAAACTCAGCACCCAGGGAGCAGTGTGTGGGGACGGTACTTTGCTCAAGGGTGCCACTGGCAATCCTGGCACTCTAACCCACAACCTTCCTAAGACAGGGGCAACTCCCTAACCACCAGGCCACCAGCTGCACCTGATTAGGCAAAAACTAGTTTACTTTAAATTCAGCGCCACTTTATTTTTGCAAAAGTCGGCTCCCTGTGTTTGTAAACTTTCCCTTGGTGTAGAACAAGACTACCTCAGTCTGCTGTTAAATACTCACAAGTTATCTAATCACATAAAAATACCCCCACGATCTTTTATATTTTACATTGCCATCAATATAAATTACTAACTCGCAACACTAGTGAGGATTAAGCATTTACAGAAAATGGATGGATAGCTTGCTAATTTCTCCTTCACTTATCCTTATCCTCCATAATACGCATCAGAAGCCCTCATTACATATTCTGTCAATTCTTTCCACTACATTATCCTACACATGGAAGACCCCTGTGCAGAGTGACGTGGCATATGCCATACAATTCAGTGCCGTTTTATTTTTACAGAAGCCGGCTTCCTGTGGTATTAAAGACTATAGTAAACTTTTCTTTGGAGCATAGCCAGACTACCTCAGTTTGCTGTGATGTGGAACTGATGCATACCTTCAATTTTCTCGTTGTCACTGATGATATTGTGGAGGGGGTCTTCAGCAATTTCTGCTTGAGAGCTGTAGAAACGGAAGGTCAGACTCAGATCATGGTTCCTGGGGGACCAGAGTCTAGGACTTGTGCGATACTGCTGCTGCTGTTGCTGCTTTGTATAGACTGTAAAGAAAACAAGTGATCAGTGTGTTACTGCAAGGAGCAACGAATACTTCACCGGCATCATGACAGGACCAGAGTGTGGGCAGCCTACAGGTGGATCTCATAATTCTGACGTGTTTGTGTTTCTCCATCTTCAGGCCTGTGAGCTGAAACCTGGTTGATTTCCAGAGTGATTACGGTTTCTAACTCTCAGTAATGCAGCGATTAAACCTGATCGATCTGGTACACTGGTGCCACAAGATGCTAACCAGAGAGCTGCAACTTTGAAACGTGGTTATCTGCATTGTGGTATATAGTGTATCATTGGTATAATAAAGTGCACATTAAGTAAGCGCACCAAGGTCATTATCCACACTGGACTCCCAGTGAATGGTGTTTCACTGGTGAATTAATCTTAGCACTGCACATAACACCAACACAGACAGACCACAGTCTGTAACTGAAAGTAAAATGAATGTAATTAATAACTACTCCATCAGCCTTTACTATTCTAAAACGCTTTGATTTCTTGTTGAAACTGTTCCAGCCACACAGCCCAGTTACAGAAACACTTCTATTTGAGATCAGGAGCATAAGAATATTTTAATTAGTGGTTTTGTTTACATCATTTAGCAGACACTTTCCATTCCCTACCTACAGGGAACAGTCTCTCTGGAACAACTTGGAGTTAAGGCTCTTGCTCAGGAACCCACTGGTGGTATAATGAAAGTAGGATTCAAACCCATGGCTTCTTCGTCCAGAGGCAAGTATCCTACCCACTAGGCCACCACCACCCATTATTAGTCTATATAGTAAGGTAAATACTGAGACTGGTGAACTGTCGATGGGTCTCTGAGCAGGGAGACTCTGACTGCCCTACGGACAGCAACAGCTGACCCCAAAGAGAAACAAACCGGATTATTAATTAAACATAGGGATTTTAAACCTAGTGCTGCTGCACAGTGGTATGGATATGCAGCCTGTCCTGGGTCCGGTCCCTGGTGTCCGGCAGGGTCTGACTGGTGTCAGAATCAGAATCAGAATCGGCTTTTAATGCCAGGTATGTTCACACATACGAGGAATTTGTTTTAGCGACAGAATTCTACAGTGCAACAATGTGACAGTGACAAGACAAGACACAGGTAATAAACAGAATTATATAGAGATAGAAGAATACAAAATAGTGTGCACATAGTGTCAGTCTGAACTGGAGACCAGTTTAAAGTAAAGAGCTTCTGACCTGCCGTGGCGGCCCGGCCCGCTGCCCCCCGGACAACGAGCGGTCTGACAGGACAGGAGAGGGAGATCCTCCGCAGAGTGAAGAACCTCTGCGCCATTTCTCTCTCCTTACTGATCAGCCTGACCAGAGGCGCGTGGACCGCAGACAGTAGCGGAAGGACACGCGGCGCCTCCTGATGACGTCACCGAACGACCTTTTTTTAAAAAAAATACTCTGAATTTGTCCTTCAGGGTTTCTGTAATTAAACACAAATACATATATATATATTTCATTATATATATATAATATTAGGAAAACATGCGATATGCGATAATGTTGTTGAGTGTTGCGATGGCAATATCACATGGGATAAGTAAGTTATAAATAATGTAGCCTTTATAGTGTTAATGTTTTTATGCTTTGGATTTGCTGGTAACATAGACTCCAGAAGTTGACTAGTCTATGCAGAAAAAAATGCAGTATTTCCATTCCAACATGTTTTTAAGAATTGAAAAATGTAATGCCTCCCATTAAACATTTTAAAAATAAATGTACATCTTAAATATATACATTATGTTTATTTTATAATAATAATGTTTACACTTTCACAAGAACAGTTATATCTAGTTACATCTACTGACTAAAAAAAACAAGCAGTATGTTCGTTTTTATTTTTTGTTACATGCAAAAATTTTGTTACATTTTTTGTTTATAGAACGTGGATATACATTTTATATTGTATGTTTTGCTTTAGTTTTGCTTCATTTCGAGCTCATAGTGACTTCAGGCAACCTGGCAGAGGGGAAAGTTCATCATTTAGGAATAAGACATCGATAATATTTATAATTGATGAATTAAGCTGCATTATTTTGATTTAGTTGATTTCAAAATGGCTGGTAGGACTGAATCTCTGGGTGATGTATGTACATAACCTCTGTTCTGACTGGCTGTCCATTATTGGGCCCATTTCTAAACACATGAAACCAAATCACTCCTCACTTCAGTGTGAATGGGATGAACACAGGCGCGTAATTTTGTGTTGCTCCTTACAAAATTAAATCAGCCAATTCAAAAGGGACTGCTGCAGCTTAATTTATGTATGGAAACAATCAGTGTTAAATATGAGGAATGTCCTTTAAACTTTTCTTTGACTTTCCTTAAAACATGTAACAACCTTTGTCACGGAAAAGCGGATTTAAAGCATAATTGTGTTGTTGCTTTTATTTGATATGTTATAGAAGTATGAAATTAGCTCTTTCAACCAGTCTACACAATGAACATTTTTATTATATACAGTCCGATATCAACCTGCATGATTTACATACAAAAACCTTGCTTCATTCAAGTTTTATGCAGGTGGGAAGAAAATGACAGAAGAACTTTGAATTCTTTATACTTCCCCAGCTCTCCTAAATAAAGAGATGGAACAAAAAAAGCCAAGCAACATTTTTTCTAAACGCTGAAATATAACTACAGGACAAAGACCAATAAATTATGCATTAGGGCATCTTAAAAAAAAAAACAAACAGAACATTTACCACATCTTCATTCTGTACAAATGAATGTCAGGTCTCCTATACAGACAGTCGGAGAGAAAACTGAACGTCGTCTTCCAGCCTGGTTTGTATCAGACATGAATAAAAGCTTACAATAATGATACAGTCTCTAAAACACAAAAAATGCATACAAAAACATATAAAATGAAAATCTTCAGTTATAAATCATTTTTGCCTTAAAGTTTCATTATAAAGCCCACGCCTGAAAAAAAAAAACTAGTGATTGATAATAATAATAATAATAATAATAATAATAAGTATAAGACTATATTTTCCTTGCTGACCTAACTCAGAAGGGACAAAAAAGAGGAAAAATCTGTTTCTGTGAATAACTCAGAAAGAGGAGTCCATGACATTTCACATAAACCATTCACATCCTTTCATCAAAAACATCTGTACAATGAATTATGAGAAAATAACGTGTTATGGAGCATTTTCTTAATGCTACAATCCCTCCACAAACTTCTCTAATGTGTCTCCTGTTGTGTTCTTACATTCAACTCTGCGGTTTGGATTGTTAAGCTGTGGAAGCATGGCACTCTGTTCTGGGGTACACATCCTGGTCTGTTCCATGGCACCTGGCATGGGTCCAGCCAGACCGGGGCGGGCTGAGCTGGAGTGGAAGGTTGCATGCTGGGGAGAGGGCTGGAGCTGCACGCGGGGAGATGAACTGGAATGTGGGGGCTGCTGGGACGGGGGACGGGGGGACTGCACTGGGATGGGTGACCTCACGTGATTACTCAATGGGTTGACTCTGGACTGGCCTTGTAAGTGGGAGCCTTGTTGCTGTCCAGGAAGCATATGGGGCTGAGGGCTCATTGAAGTGGCTTGTGGTGGTGATCCCAACTGCTGCTTCAGCATCTGTGGTGGTAACTGCTGCTGTAGCATACGCTGCTGCATCAGGTTTGGAGACGTGTCCATGCCCAGGTTAGGCTGGCTCATTTGGGCCATGACTGGCATCTGGCTCATGGGTGCACTGCCTCCCTGCATCAATATTTGCTGCTGCATGCGGATCTGAGAGTAGCTGGTTGCACTTTGAGTTGAGGGAAACCTCTCTTGCCCAGAAGTTATGGCTGCCTGCTGTTGCTGCTGTTGCTGCTGTTGCTGCTGCTGTTGCATCTGATGCAAATGGAGCTGTCTACGATAAAGCTGTTGGTTCCCATTGTGAGAAGCGTTCACAAGTTGGCCCTGTGCACCGAGAGTTGCCATGCCTTGCGCTGCAGCTTGCTGTGGTGGCATACCAGACCTCGGGGCTGGGCTGGATGGCATTGCAGCCATATTCTGCATCCCCGGCTGACTGCTGAGTATGGTTTGTTGGTTCTGTGGGTTCTGCGGGTTCTGCGACTGCTGGGCCTGGCTGGCCTGGTATTTGGCTGTTCGTTGTTTGATGAATGCAGCCATGAGGTGTGGATTGGACTTGAGGATGCTGAGGACCCGCTGCTGCTGCTGGAGGGCTCCGGGTGCAAGGTTGCTGCGTATCGCTCTCGGGGGCATGCCTACTTGCTGTGTAGCTTGTGGCAGAACCGGCTGTGGGGGCATGGCGCTTTGCGTGGGTCGCGGTTGCGGCTGCTGCTGCTGCTGCATCATGGCGCGCTGAAGCTGAGCCTGTTGAGGTGTTGGAGCAACCTGAGACTGTTGAGCCATGGCAGCCTGCTGAGTTTGCACATGCTGAGGTGGAGGTGTCTGGGGGTTCTGCATAGGGCCTTGCAGCCCAGGACCCCAGGGGCCAGGATGCATGCTTTGTATTGCCTGAGGACCCTGGGGCCCCATTGCTTGCATGGGCACCATCATTCGAGGCTGGTTCATAGGCATACCATTCAGATTCACTCGAAACTCTGGCTGCTGTTGTTGTTGTTGCTGCTGCTGCTGTTGCTGCTGCTGCTGCTGCTTGATTTTCGCAGCCAACTCTATCTGCCGCGCCATCGTTAAGGCAGCCAGTGAGGACTGCTGGTGCAGCGCTGCGCCTTGGTGCTGCTGTTGTGGAGACTGCTGCTGGTGAAGCGGGGAGGACTGAGGGCCTGGCTTGCCTTCTGAGCCTGGCGTGGGTGGTTGGCTGCAGCGTCCATTGCTGGGGAAGCCTCGCGTCATGACAGGCATATTAAGGGACTGGGTTTGTGGTTGGCTGGGTAATGGCTGAGGGGTCTGTGGCGTATTCGGCTGCTGTGCCTGAGAGTTGGGTGTACCCGGAGCACCTGAGTTGGGCGAGGGCAGAGGCTGTGGCATGGCTCGACCCTGCATGAGCGCCATTCGTCGCCTCATCATCTGGGCCTGTTGCAACCTTTGCTGGAGTTGCTGCTGCCGCAGCTTGTGCTTGATGTTGAGACAGAAGGGAACAGGGCACTTGTTCTCAAGACAGTGCTTGGCATGGTAGCAGCAAAGGGCAATAAGCTGTTTGCAGACAGGGCAGCCACCATTAGTCTTGCGCTTGCAGCCCTTGGTGTGCTGCACCACCCGCTTCATCTTTTGGCAGGACGGCAGAGAGCAGTTGGCATTACGGCACTGGCAAGCGTGCACCAGGGACTGGATGCAGCGCTGGATGCTCAGGCGGCGGCTCTCCTGTGGACTCTTGGATGACTCGCTGTTCTGACTGCTGCTGTCATCATCAAGGCCTAGGCCCCATTTCACCATCTGGTGCTCATGTCCCTTAGCATTGTAGCAAACAATGCATAGGTCAAAGTCCTACATGAAACAGAAGAAAAAAATTAAATGTTCATTATACAGCATATTACAAGCAAGAGAACATACTTTTGCCATTTCCAGCTCCCAAGCATCCAGTTCTGACTCAGGCATGAATCCACTGACCTCACAAACAGTGCAGTGCCAGCGTGTCTCAACATGGTGCCTGCACTCATTACAGGTGTACACGAAGCGGTCTTGGCTTTGGTTATGCAGCTCCACCAGCATGCACATGGTGCTCCACTTGCAGCGCCGCAGGGAGCTGAACTCCCAGTGTTTGTCTCGAGCCAGCGTCAGGAAGGCATCACGGCCGTCCATCAGGTCACAAGTCAGTAGGGGGTCAGGGTCCATGATCGGGGGCAGAGTGTTGATTACAGCATGCAGGTGTATTACAAAGAAAACCTGGATTGAGAGGAAGTTGGTATGAATAAAGTCAGTAATGGACCAAAATGAAAATCCTTGGCTGAAATTGAAATTCAGGACACACTGTGCTTTGTAAAGTTTGTGATATTTTCATCATTTCAAGCTAGTTTTTCATTGGAAGTACATTATTAGTTATATCTTAATAAATACAAGTCTATCTCAAATATCACTAAAAACGGAATTATCATTCACACATTAACACAGAATACATACATTTTAAGAAAAATATAATGGTTTCTTTGTCCTCGAGAATTTCTTGCCATTCCATCACACCACACCAAACACCATAATACTGTAGTTTTACATTAAATAATGTGATGGAGAGCAAGCGATATCATAAAGGTCTTTCAGGGGTTCTACATTCAAAAGCCTATACATTTTGTGTTTATTTTACATTAATAATTCATTGTTTTCTGAATCATTTTGGTGGGTAAAATTTCAATACAGTTCAGGAAATCATTAAATATCTAAAAAGCAGTGTGGGACCCACCTCCTTGTGCTTCTCCATGGTTGCATAGAGTTTCTGGGACAGATCATTTGCTCCGTTTGGCATCCCAGGTTTCTTCTTGCTTCCTCGGTTTAAACTGGTTTTGTTTTTGTTGGTCTTCTTGTTGTTCTTCTTTTTTCCATTCTTGCTGTCAGCTTGGGTCCCCTGCAGGAAAGACGAATTGCTTCTTTTTCCCTTTCTTTTTGTTTATATTACTAATTTTTCATACCCCACCTCAGTGAATCCTACCTCTGCTGCTTCAGAGGAGGCAGTGCTCTCCTCTTTCTTCCTCTCCTCCTCCTCCTGCTCCAGCTCCTTGATGCTCTCCTCGAGGACATTAGGCCAGAAGTCCCCCTCAAAATAAGGCAGCTCGCAGGCACTCGCCATTCGATCCTCTGTAGCTTGCTTAAATATGTCCTGCAACAAAGAGCATGTCACTGTGTTAAGAAATATCTACTGACTCCAGTAGGATATCAGAGACAGATCCTAAAATGCTTTGAAGTCAGAACCGTACTTTGTAGTCGTGAATGATCCTTTCTGCAAAGGCTTTATCTAGCATTTTGCGATACCACTCCTGAAGTCTCTTGGGTTTAGGGATCTTCTGATCCGGAGGGTGACAGTGGAAGATATAATCATCTCCTTCACTTGGTGGGCAGGCCCAGATGTGCCCAGTCATATAACTACACACAGGAAAATCACATTCATTGAACAGAAATTACACTGTTAATTAAACTGTTACAGGGTTTGGACAGAAACAAATAAAAACGTACCCAAGTTTCTTGGTATACTCCAGATATCCAATCAAGATTTCATGGTAGACCCCAGTTCTAAGCATTCGAGGCCTGAAGAAATGAATACTGTCAAGGTATGAGATGTATACTCTCCTGAAAAAGAGGGAAAATACAATGAGAGAGAGAACCGAGCTACCTGTTCATTAAAACAGACAAACAAAACACCATAATACAGTAATCCCAGAGTTTTATGCGGATCAGGACTCGTGGATCCACTCACATGTGGATTTTTTATGAGAACTCATCGTTTTATGCAGAAATCTCCAAAACAATCTCCAAAGCTGCAAATATTCCCCATTTCTTTTTTTGTTTATACCAAAGAAAATGCCCGGGCATGAATTGCAGTACAGTCTGTATGGGCTTACCTTAAAATTTTCATTAATGGCAATGTATTAAAACTTGAAACTTAAAAATGAAATTAAAATGTTTTGGGAGCATATTTAGGGTTTACACTATAAATATAGACTTTTTTTTTCATTATTCACAGGTACTCTTGGAACATTGTATTAATGTATTAATAAAAATAACAACAAAATGTCGAGCTGCAATCTGTGGGTCCACATCTGCACAAACTTTTCTTTTGAATTCTACAACCTCATACGTCTTAGTAGCAGAAGGAACTGCTACCTACTAGTCTCTCTGACTTAGTTTGGTCTGGCAGATGTCAGAATAATAAAATAATTTTAAAAATAATAAAAAAAACAATAGTGCAAAATGATAATACTAACAATAATACTAACAACATTGTCCAGTTATCCCTGCCAGTGTTTGATGGTCCTTACCTGGTGTTGGGGAAGGGACAATCAGATCCATACTCTTGGACATGCATGCCAAAGAAACACACATCAACCCCGTCTACGTCTTCAAAGGCAAAAAGAGCTTTGGTTCGGTATGGAAAGCTTTCCGTCATCTCCCCTGAGTCAACAAACCTACAGAGGCACCATCAATTACAGAACTCCAATCAACCAGAATGATTCAAAGATAAGAGCAGAAAGTCTGGATGTGATGCACCATGAGATGTAAAGGATTGTGGAACAGATCAGTGTTCAGATCCGTCACGGTTAGCTGTGTATCGGTTACCTAGATTTCATTCCAGGTTTCACTTCCGCTGTTTTGTCTGAGCTGGCCACCACTCGGACGAACACCTCGCCAGCCTCTGGGTGGTTCTGCCTCTTCAGATACTTATTGACACGGTCTTCTATGTACGTGCCAAGTCTCGTGGTCATTAATCCTAGAAATGGAAGAGCATGTTCAAGTATATAGCGATTGTTCATTATATGCTAAGACACAAGCAGACATTGGGGGGAGGGGGGCTTTAGTGGCTTAGTGAGTAAAACACTTCTCTGTGAACCCGATGACCACAAGGTTGCAGGTTCAAGTCTTCAGCAAGACTCTTAGCCTGCAGTGTCACCAGGGGGACTGTCCCTGTAACTAATGACTGTAAGACTGTCCCTGTAACTAACGACTGTCCCTGTAACTAATGACTGTAAGACTGTCTCTGTAACTAATGACTGTAAGACTGTCTCTGTAACTAATGATT
>JBBPDH010194561.1:2534-16014 GCA_037974565.1 Clupeocharax schoutedeni | reverse complement strand
GTTTTTTGAGTTTCCTGAAAAATAGCTGTTTTGGAGATACGAGGTTTCCGCCCGACAGCGACGATATATATATATATACACATACAAAGCACTGGCCAAAAGTCTTAGGCCCCTGTGCAAATAGTCTGAAGTTGTTTCTATCAGCAGCGGCTTATTTCTGCAGCAAAAACAGCTGAATATTAGAATAAACTCAAACAAAAAGCAGTAAAAAGTCTCAGCATCTCTTTTCTCTAGACATTTACGGCATTTATCAGATGCTTTTATCCAAAGCGACTTCTATTCTCTAACTACAGGGGGCAGTCTCTCCCTGGAGCAACTTGGGGTTAGGGGTCTTGCTCAGGGACCCAGTGTTGGTGCTGAAGGTAGGATTCGAACCTGTGACCTCTTGGTCTGGAGGCAAGGATCCTACCCACTGAGCTACCTCCACCCTTTACAGTTTATCCTATAAATTGAAAACAAGAATTAACTGCATTTCTGGCAGCTGTTTGGAAGCACTGTGGAGAAAGAGGATGGAATCCACCGTGCCGGGGTTTAGCTTATTTTGATGCACTTCCACCACACGACCTGCTGAACTGAACTCAATGTGCTGGTTGCAGGAACGCAAAGCTGTTGCCAGGATTGAAAGGAGTGGGAAATCATTACTGTTCAAGGCATCAGTGAATCGTGAGGGCCTCCTTGATTGTGATAGCGAGTGGAAGCAGAAGATCCTCGTGGTAATTCGAACCCTGTTTACAACACATTTTGATTAATAATGAAATGCGTTTTGTTGCGTTTTGTTACCCATACTCCCTGCACCCACAGTATTTTTTAAAAATCTGCCCTAAAACCATGGGCCCTGTGCATCACTAGTAGCAATCTTTTCTAGTAAGTCACAATGATAAATACTGGATATTTAAATGAGTGGAGGATACAGAGGTTGAGTATAATTGTTAACAGATTGTTAACAGTTTAAATGTATGTTCTGTAAATGAGGTAAAGGAATTGCCGAGAACAGTTATGAGAACAGATAATATTTCAATATTTCAGTGTAATGCATGATTTTACACAGTTGGGCAGTTGGATGGCCTAGTGGTTAGGGCATTCGCCCTGCGACCAGAAAGTCCGGGTTCGATTCCCAAGACCGCTAGGCACTGCTGAGGTACCCCGAACAAGGTACTGTCCTCACACACTGCTCCCCGGGCGCCATGTTCCTGGCTGCCCCCTGCTTCACTTGGTGAATGGGTTAAATGCAGAAGAAGAATTTTGTGCTGTTCACACTGTGTGCTGTGGTGTGTTTACTTATGACAAATGGTCACTTTCACTTCATTTCTTCGAAATGTATAGAATTTGCCAGATATCTACATAATATACCTAAGTAGCACTGAACCAGAAAGAGAATGTTTAATCTATACACAATGGCACATTTCAGGGATTTTTGAGAACAAACAGATCTTATATTCACACAGCACACACAGATAAATACACCCAGGCATACACACACACAAAAACAATAAACACAGGATCTTCTAAACCTCACTCACACAGCAAAGCCCACCAATCCTTCTCAAGTATTTGCTTTCATTCTGCTTTCTTTCCTCAATTCTTCTTCTCTCTCTGTGTCTGGCTTTCAGATCAGAATGCTCTGTGTGTCTGTGGCAGTTAACCCCTCCTTATCTTCTGCTCAGAGAGCAGTCAGGCAGAGTGCTGTGTGACCTGTCTAATGATTATAGCGTGTGTGTCTGCTGGTCTTCTGAAAAATACCAGTTTCACAGCTGCAGATGACTTCTCCACACAGGAGGACAAAAACCACAGATTCAGTTCAGACTATGCATACCTCTGCTTTTACCTCTCAAACGAATGCAAAGATCCTTTAGATGAATCACCCATAACATGATACTTTACTCTATGGGGAGAGACGGTCTTCAAAAGGCTTCCCGTTATGCATTTTTTCCATAAACAAAATACGATTAGTTTCAGTTTACTTTGCTATACTAAAAGCTTTGTGACAATTAAGTTAAAATTACAGTGCTCTTGATAAGCCTCATCAATCCAGTGGCTGACAATAATCATGTCCACACTGGTTATACAATATGGTAATTTTGTTTTAATGAAGTTAGCAGTTCTGATCAGATTCCCTGTTAGCATGTACTAAGAGGGTGTTAACTGCATGAATTACGATTATTTACATCACCGAACAAAGCACATCAATAACTCTATGCAAAGATATAGGACAAAAAAAGATACATAATTTAACTAGATTTTTGCATAATAAAGAAGTAATGAGGAACAAGATGCTATTATCTTCATACTGCTTTATAGGCCAAGCACAAGCTCATTATGATGTCCCCCTAGACTGAAGTGTTACTGAAAACTCTAACATGGTTGAGAAGACAGGTTTGACATTTATATGATTGCTTCTCATATTTTTCTCCAGCACTTCTGTAAGTTCTTACTAACTTCAGCTTTGTTTTTATGTATGTATGTATGTTTGTATATGTATGTATATGCATATGCTTGTACATATGTGTGTATATATGTGCATGTGTGCGTATGTAAGGTTTTTTTTTTTTTTCTCTCTCTCTCTTCCAGTTCCCCCAGTTCCCCCAAAAGGCTCAGCCTTTGCTAGGCCACAGTTGTAAATAAGAAACCTGTTCTTAATCTGTCTTGCCTGGTTAAATAAAGGTAAATTTAAAAAAAATAAAAACAAACTCCAATCAGTTTATGACTCACCCACTTTGACATGTTTTCTTTTTTGAGAGCCTACGTCCCACCAAAGGAAAAAGGGAGAGACATATGCTATTCTAATCTACAGCATACCTCCCTTGTATCCTCCACCCAAGTCTATGCCGTAACCACCCATGTTCATGCCCTGACATTCACGCTTTACTGTTAATGTAAGGTTATTGAGTTCATGAAAATTCCATTGCTTTACATGCTAACGTGGTAAATGAACATCACTTGGATGTCTTTAAGTCATATATTTTGCACTCTGAAAGAGCTTGGTGTATGTTGTGTTATTGTGATGCCTCTAAAGAGCAAAGAGAGCATGATGAGTTTGGCTTTAAATTACACGATGAAACCAAGTTTGTGACAGCATTTTAACTGAGATAAACTAAACCACTCCATTTCCCACAGCTCAGACCCCCCTCAGCATTGACCTCTGGAGTTCTTCAGCAGTATCCTTTGTCCTTTGGCCAAATATTTGATAAAGCAGCCCATAAAAATGGTTGGAAAGCCCATGACAGAAAATCAGGCCACAAAGAACAGCCAGATTTTTATGAAGACATGAACATAAACAGTGAGCAAAGGAAAGGCCCGATCTTTATTTTGTTACATTTTTCTTCACAGCTCACTGAGTGAGAATTATACTGCCATTAACATGCTGTTAACGCTCACCAGTCTACAAAGGCAGTGTGTGGGAACCAGACAAATGACAGGTCCTGTCAGATATCAGGAACCAGGGCCTTCTGAAGTTTGTTATGACTGGTTACTCCATGATGGATTCCAGGGTCAACATTCATTCGTCTACCCAAAGATGAAACCATGCATCATTATCTGTTCTTCGTAAAGACTAACGGCATTCTTCGTTTGGACTGAGACTTGATCTTTCTTGTCTTTGCTGTGCTACACATTACCAAAAAAAATCACATTGTGTTACAAGATTGCGTCCGCCAAAACAGTGTTGACATAGCTGCGTTTCCATGTAAACATTTAATCCGTTCAAAGCCTGAACTCCGATAATGTCGTAATCCACATCTGTTTAATCAAAATATACAAACAAAATAAAAATTAAGATGGTGTTAAGTAACTGTGCTGGGAAAAAAAGCAATACATAGGGTTCGCTTGATCCAAATGTGTCCATAATTTTTTACATAAATAAATTATGTAATATTCAGTGGTGGAGCTAAGCTTATTAGTGGGCCCTACTGGGAGGAAGGGGAGGTGATTGTGGACCAGAATGGACAAGAATACTGTTATGTTGTATGAATAGGATTTAATAGGATATTAAGCAACACATCCATCTATGTATTCTTTGACAGAATTAATAATGCAGGCAATATACTTTATAATAGATATGTGGTGGATCATTCTGTAGGCTAACAATGCAAAGTGAACTGTCCAACCAGAAAATTTCAAGATTTTTTTTTTACCACTGCACATTACACAGAAAAAATTACATAAAGGGAACATAAATTGCATGTGCTCAAGCTGTAAGAAAAACTCACTGGAAACAAAACGTACTATATTTCTGCTAGATACTATATTTCTGCAAATATATTTGTGGTTATAGATATTTTCTAGTAATGTTTCCTTCATTTATTGCCTACCACCATCCTACTGGCTCCCTCATCCTCCCTCTCTCATTTCTCTGTTATATTCTCATATGAATCCAGCTTTCCCCTCGTGAATATATTGTTTGGCTCAAAAAATAAAAACATGGAAAAACATTTCTGTGTGTTCCCTCATCATGCAGCCAACCAGTATTGGAACACAGTCTGCTTCTATCATGAACAGCACATGCACAAGCACATGCACACACCTGAAAAAATTATATTTAAAAGCTGTTTCCCTTCGCAGTGTATGGCTTTAAATGCTAATATTACATGTAAACAAACAATATTAATACTAATATGTTTAGTTAATATTAATATGTTTAGTTGTTTGCTTCATCATTCCAACACCTCTCCTTATGGAATCCCTGTATTACATTGTAGCTCTCATCAGGTACTTCAAATACCTGATTCAGCTTGATCAATACTGCATTAGATCAAATCAGGAGCTGCTGATGGAGTTTCACAAATCCATGCAAAGGCCGGAGGCATCGAGGTGTAATCTGGAAACTGAACCGGTGTTCTTCTAACTAGCTCACAAAACGTCAAGTCCTTCTTACAAACAAACCAAACCTTGACATTATTGAGCGCTTTCTTGTTTGTTTGCATTTATTCTAATGTTAACTTGTGCATTTGCGTCCCTCACTGCTCAGATAAATGGCTATAAACAGTTTGCACAAGTGCCTAAGACTTTTGCACAGCACTGTAGATCTCTGTAAACATACAGTATTAACACTCAAAAGAATGCTGTTAAAAATATATCATATATTTTGTTACTATTATTTATTTGCTTTAGGTACAGTGTTCAATGACAAAAGCTGGTGGCCGAGTGGTTAGGGCATTTGCCCTGTGGTCAGAAAGTTTCCAAAACTGCTAGTGGCACCTCTGAGGTACACTTGAGCAATTTAAAGTCCCCACACACTGTCCCCAGGAGCCTTTCACACTCTTCTGTGGTGTGTTCATGTATGACAGAATGGTCACTTTACAATTTTAAGTGTATTAAAATGAGACTGTAAAGTAATACATTTGGTGCCATTATATTTAGGACTGAAAGCACTGAAAGAATAACAGCAGAAGTAGAACAAGCATGTCCAGCTTCTTATCAGGGGGAATTTCCCTCAGTGGAATACTGGCAAGCATCCACAATGTTAAGTCAGTATAACATGCAACTATAAATATATATATGCTACAGTTCAGATGCTAAGATACTTTCTTAAACACCATACAAGGAAAAAGAACACACAAAGTAAACTGGGAGGATGTTGGTGTTACTGAACACATCAGCCTTTGTAGTTTTTAGCATCAGCTTATAAAATGTCTCTCCTGTATCCCTCAAATCCATTAGTGAATAAGATATTCAGAAAATATCAAAGCCACCACCACTGGCCTTGTTAGGAATTCACATGGGTCTGACTTTAAGGAGATCTACTGAGGCTTCAGCTCAACCTCGCTATATCAGTCATTAGCCTGAAGTAGCCCCTCAAGGTTTAAAGCTGAATTCTTATATTCTTGCCGCTAACATCTGAAGACCTCCATTCTGCTAATGGGCTCTTGGTGGAGCAGAAACAAATAAACTAGCATTGTAATAGCTCCTGGTTTCTTGCCTAATCAGCTTATTTCCCTCTATACTGGCTATTTTTCTGATCCTCCAGTTACTCAAGCCATCCCTTAAACATTGGTGCGGCAGCATTCTCCCTAAAATATATCAAGCAGATACCTGATTTTTACACTGTCGATCTGACCACCTCTTAAACACAAAAAAAATAAATAAATTAATATATGTTAAAATCAACAACTAAATAATAAGCCATCATAAGCAACAGAAGAAATGATCATTTTCCTGTGCTATAGTGTGGTGTAGCTTTTTGTATCTGATCTCTTCAATATTGGGGGAATTTGCTATAGGAAACTTCCGGCAATGCTTTTTATCTTGGACAAAGAGTTCTCCAACATAGATTACTTGGTATGGAACCTTGTCTTGTTATAATAATAACAACAACAACAACAACAATAATAATAATACATTTTATTTATATTACCCTCTTTATCACAAGATCTCAAAGGATAGAAAACATCTAAGAGGGAGAACCAAAGGTTATGTCTTAATGTGTTTTTTAAAACGGTCAGTAGGTTGTGGTTCCCTCAGGATGTTCCACAGGTGTGGGGTGTGGGGCAGCAACACAGAAGGCCCTATCTCCCATAATCCTCAGGTTTGTTCTGGGTATGTGGAGGAGGTTAGGGTGCGTAGAGAATATGTTGTGTGTTGTGGGTTGAGAAGTTCTTTAAGGTGTGTGTGTGTGGGTGGGGAGCATGTCAATGGATGCCAGTGGAGTGAATGGAGGATGGGAGTGATGTGCTCCTGTTTGTACACTCTCATCAGGATCCTAGCTGCAGGGTTCTGGATGTATTGGAGCTTATGTAGGCTCTTGCTAGGGATTCCGAAGAGAAGTGCATTACAGTAGTCAGGTCTGGAGGAGATAAAGGCATGGACCAACTTTTTGGCATCTGAAAGGGAGAGAATGGGACGGAGTTTGGAAATTTTATGAAGGTTCTTTAAATGGGATAAGATTGTATGTCTTAAATCAGTTTTCTTTTGTTGATGTTACATAATAAATGCATGTAGTTGGTTGTGGCAATCATTTATGCCGTTTCTATAAAAATTGTGAATTCTCCGTAAATCCTTTTCAGTCATCTTTTCTATTGGCTTTTCTGTTTGCATATTGTTTACTTGTGTTCTCATGTTCTCTTTTCCTCTGGTCTACCCTCTTGCATGTGTATCTTACTTATACTCCTTGGTTAACCCCCTGACCTCGCTGTCGGCTGTAAAAATGAGTTACCATGTATCCTGTGGCTGAGTGTAATGCTACAAAAGCCGGGTTGTCCAGTGGCAATAAAAGTATGTTAAACTAAACTTGCTGAAGTTAAACGTGAAAAAAGTCCAGCTAAATTTACACAAATGGTTTTCATGTGGTTTAGTAGAATTAATTTGATGCACATTACTCAATCAAGTACCATAGAAGCTACTTAATACTAAGTAGTGGAATCACTGGACATTTTCAAGTAATTGCAGCATTTCTTCTCCCATTTTTGAGAGAGCCAGCATGTTTACTTTGTGAAAACACTTTAATAGTTTCATCATTATTCATCATAGGATTTCAGGACTGTGTTAAACCAAACCGCTGGATGGGCCTCAGCTGCCTAAATGGGTGTGCACTGGAAAAAGATGTGTGGCTTTTTCAAACAAAGCCTCAAAGGAACCAAACCAAGCTAAAGAACACATAAATCTAATTAGAACCCATAGCCAATGGCATCTCATTAGTTCTTTTCACACCCTTACAAGTCTAGACTGAAACATGCCTGATATTTCCTACTCATCTGTAGCTTCAGTGTTCAGTAGTTTGTAAGGAATGACCCATGGTACCCCTAAATCTTGTCAGTGAACTTCCCCCTGGGTGCTTGCTCTATAGAACAGAGAGATCCTCTGGCTGAAGAACTATGCAGACAGACGTGTCAAGTCATCACCGGGGTGATGTTCTGTGGAGCAGCTGGATGTTCCTGTAGGCCGCTGGTTTAAATATCACACTGTGAGAGCAGATGAAGCGAGTGGTCCCACTGTGGGTGAATGGTGCTATTGTTTCAGCTGAACTGCAATCCAATATCGCTTCTCTCACTCTTTACTTTCATTCCTTTTCTAGATATCTGTAAACTCGTTTTTTCTCACTTTTTCTCTTTCAATCTCTTTCCATCTCTTTGGTCAACAATGTACTTCTACACATTTCCACAATGATGTCTAGAGATGCCATTCCAAGCGTGTGTACATTCCAAAATTCCTTCATTTTCCTCTTAGCCCTAGCACAAATATGTTCCCTGATGTACTCTGCTGTTTGTGAAGCTGCCAGGAATTTCCAGCAAGCTGGAATCCTTGCTGACAAAGCGTTATTACTCCCTTGTCCAGGGCAACCACACTGTTATCCTGAACATAATACAAGCAGAACATTCCAATGTGAAATGAAGGATGACACTCCATGATGTCTCTTTGTTGGATTCTAAAGTTAAACTCAAGTCATCGGTTACAGTACAAAAGGCTAACACTTGAATGGGGGAGATCACTAACACTTCCCTGATGGTAGCAGATTTCTATTCATTACAGTTAGTGAATTTGTTCCATTATGTGTGTAAAGGCAGTTTTGAATACAGTTTTGTTTATTAGCATTAGCACTCTCACTGAACAATATACAAAATATACTTTGTTATACAAAGTGTTAACATGTGAGTTTGATTAACTAAAGCCTTAGTTCTCATAGGCTGAGTAAAGAATGAAGCGGCCAAGAACTGAAGAAACACTTTTATTTATTAGACACATGCACAGTAAGGAGTTTATAACTCAACCCAAATTGAGATCACATTGGAATTAATGTATTTAATAATTTCACACAAAATTGCTCTCTTCTTGAACCCTTACAGGTCTGGAGCTATTGCAATGTAATCACTCATTTAATTACAGGCTGGGTCACATTATAAATTGCACTTACATATAATTTACATGTTCTGCCAGCACTTCTGTGGTTCTGTTTGTTTGGACCTGGTAAAAAGGTAACGAGTATTTTTGATGACTACATTACATATCTGCACAGATCACAATAATATTTCACCAAATTCAAACAAAAATAAAAATGTCTCCTATTCCAACACAAGTAGGAATGAAATGAAAGTTTCAATGAAGCATGAGTGAGACATACTAAATGAATATAGGTTATGAGCTTTCATAGCACACACTTACTGCTAATGTTCAAAGTTCAGTTTCTCATACAATACGGACTTATTCATCCACTGCTAGTCAATAGAACCAATGTGATAATGCTGTCTGTATTTTTCAGCTCTTTTAAATGCTAAAGAATCTCTATATTTATCTTAAATCTTGAATCTAAATGTGAGCAACTTTGATGAGAATCTTTAAATAAGTTGCAATTTTGAGTCTAGCTACATAGTACCGAGTCAGATATCGATTTAAGTTTCTGACACAATGAAAAGGTCAGATTCTACTTACCTGCCTTCACAGTCTGTGCCTGCATAATGCATTAAGCTGCCAAACGGCAGTATGATCCAAAAACATCAAATAAGTTAGATAAAACACAGCTTTTTTCTTCTCCCGAGGTCTCAGATGTCATAAACAAAAGATGACAA
The DNA here is from genome assembly GCA_037974565.1 of Clupeocharax schoutedeni. Lineage (NCBI taxonomy): Eukaryota > Metazoa > Chordata > Actinopteri > Characiformes > Alestidae > Clupeocharax > Clupeocharax schoutedeni. Next base: position 6,520 of record JBBPDH010194561.1, on the reverse strand, counting down.
GCAAACAAAAGAGAAAAAAGATTAAAAAGGGTCACATCTCGCACGCAGCTGTTCAGTGACTCAACATTAGCGTGAACAAAAGCAAGGAGGTAAAAGAGAAATGTCAGAATGCCACAATATTACATATGGTATAGAAATGAAAGGACATTAATCTTGAGACAATGGCCTGCTGCTCGAGTGAAGCAGTATGAGGATGCAGCAACAGACACCATTATAGCACAAATTCACATCTACATCGTAAACAACACATATGCTAATAGTGTCCAACTGATTAATTTTTTGAATGGCATATCTTACAATTGTTTGCAAACAATGTTTATGTAAATGAAAGGTTGGATGGACCTTTAATAAATGATAAAAGTATTTTTATAATAATTATGGGCTTAGGCCAGACCTTTTGGTAGGTACTGACCACTGTATACTAGGAACAGGCCACTACACCTGTCATTTTGGAGATGCTCTTACGCAGTCATGTAGCGTCTTCTTTTCCTCTTGTCAGAGTCTCTCAGATCCTTAGACTTGCCTGCTTTCAACATAACAGCTTCAAGAACTGTTTATTTGCTGTCTAATATATCCCAAACCTTGACAGGCGCATTGCAATGAGATAATCAATGTTAGTCACTTCACCTGTCAGAGGTTTTACTGTTGTGGCTGACTGGTATGTGTGTGTGTGTGTGTGTGAGTGTGTGTGTGTGTGTGTGTGTGTGTGTGTGTGTCTGTGTTGTCTGTGATAACCGTATTCTAAAAATGCAGCAGAGAGGCTGAAAAAGTTATTCTTTTTAAACCATAATGGAGTCTTTGGCTTTTAGTCAGAAACGATCTTCAGGCTGTATTTGAGCATAGGTGAGCAGACGGGTCAGCTCACCCAGCCAGACTGTGAGATGTGAAAACTGACAGAAGTAGCACAACAGAGAGATTCCCGCAGAGCCCAACTGCAGTGCAGCTCATTTTAAAAACAAATTACCTACTTTGAACATTTGGGAGAAAATGTCTCTACCCCATCCTCCCTGCAGCTCACACCTGTGGTTTCTGTAATAATGTTCCAAAGAAGGCATCGACAATAAGCCTTTTTCGCATTTTATTTTCCCTATTCAATCTCAACACTCCTGCTTCCTGCTAAATATTACCCGAACTCACTCAGAGAGTGTGTCCAAAAACGCGCACTTGCGCACTTTTTGTGTGCTATTTTAGGGTGTAGTGCGCTCACACAATGAAAACCGAGCTAAAACTCAGTGCACTGAAATTACCTGGATGCTGATATCAGCCAGAAAACACAGTGCAGAACAATGCACACTATGCGCACTAAACGGGCGTGATTTTGGCCACGTAGCGGAGGGGTCGGGACTTTCAACGTGTTTTCGAGGATAGTGGCGGCAAACAGTGAAATACAAGCCCAAGCGGAGGCAGCTGGTTGGTATAAAAGTGAGTAACAATAATACAATTATTTTACTGATGTACACGGCGGTAAAACCGGCAGATATTTTGGCAGCTGGAGAATCTCGAGCAAATGTTAGTCGGTCATTTCCGCTAAGTGCAGAACATTAGTGTTCCGTTTAGGACAGCACTGACCCACAGCAGTGCGCACTACGCACTAAATCTCAGTGCACTGACGGTAGTGTGCGATTTCAGACACACCCAAACACTGAAACTAGAGATCAATTCTTGACCTGCATGTTATTAAATATTCTGCCGACCAATAATAAAGATCCCTCAAATTGTTCTTTGAAGTAACATACACTGTATGTCCAGGGGTTGTGATTAGGAGCTTTTATTTTCAAAAGTGTGTTAAATTCAGTGCTCTTCTTTTTAGCACTGTTTGACTTTTACACACTTTATACTGTGAACATGTCTTGGAGTGGGCTAATCAAAACGGCCCAAGTTCATTTAAAAGGCCTACATTAAAATTAGAAATAAAATGGCCCTTTCTGAGACAAGAGATTTTCGGTGATAATGTGGTACGTCTTGTACGCGAACATTTCTGCTGGTCAAAGTATTATAATCATGTGTGGCCATGACTGTGTCCCTTACACGCAGGGGTGTCCCCGTCTTCAACCTATCCTCCTCTGGCCTGTTTATTTACCTTGAAGAGAAGTGAGGAGTAACCCCACTGGAAAACAGACACCCCCTCACACTCACGCACACTCACATATGACTGTGTGGGAGGTCTAAATATCCCATCAACACATCCTCACACACATTCAACAACACACAGATACAATGATCCTCTCCTCCTGCCCCATCCCCTGTAACACACACACTACTTTTCCTATTGACAATCTCCCTGTCTCATAAGAACACACATACATATGCACACACACACACACACACACACACACTCATACACACGCACATACACACACATATACACACACACACACACTCATACACACACACACACACACACACACACACACATGCATTTTCTTACATACACACATTTCTTTTTCCCTTCACATACCCATGGGAAGAGTGTTTACAGATCTCTGGGCTTTGCTCTGGCTTTTAATTCCCACAGTGTGTGGGCAAACCCCATGCAGACTCGTTAGTCTGTTTCGCTTTACAGAGGGAGGCCATTTATTAGGCTGTGTGCTGGAGGAAGCGTAGTTATGAACCGCCAGAGTAAGTCTAGACTGCTCTAAGACCCCAAACTATTTGAATTTTTCATCATGGACTATAGAGAAAAGGAGTATTTACCCATAAAAATAGGTGCATGAGAATGGCAGGACCTAGCTATGTTAAACAAAACAGCTTGACCAAAAAAAATATCACCAGGGGTAAATGGGACATTTACAATATTTCCCATTTACCCCTGATGCGGTTAATTAGCCAAAGATATGTTTGGAGTCCAAGTTTTGCTTCTTTAGTTTAGCATTATAGCTGTGATGTTAATGTTGCTAACACATTAGCTAACCACATTCAGCTTTTCACTCATGTGCCACAGACTCAGGTTTAGAATACAGTGTGACTTGCTGTGAAATGTAAAACGAAACCAAACTTCACCACTACAGCAAGCAAAAGCTTAAAAAGAGGAACTGTTAAATAAGGTTTCCAAAAATAATAAGATTTTGGAACTTCATCGCCATCTGAGGTCATTAACATCAACAAACCCATTATAAAAACATACTTCAACCACTCGCCCTCTTCCAAAACATAATGAATGTAGTTCAATACTAATGGGCATAATAAACAGGAAATAAACATTTGTCTGTTCTGTTATGACTGTATGTTATTATAGGGCAAAGTGGGAAAAGGTGTGCTGCCAAAAGCAAAATTATTATTTTATTTAAAATTGGTAAATAACAGATGAAAATGTTTTTCCCGCATTATGTTTTAAATTTCTGCTTCTAAGCCCCAAGATATCAACTGGTATCAAATACTAGTCATTAGCCAATTTACTTCTTACTTCTCCAGGAAGACCTCAAACTAAATGGCAAACAAAGACAGGGTGTCACAAATTGGGCTGGGAAAAAAAGAAAGAAACACTTTTATTTGTGTTGAGGACATGGATTCTAATGTGTAAAATACAGAATTTAAACATGCAGTTTAATCATGGGATGGGTGGTACGTGGCCAGCAGCAGCTTATTTACAGAAAAGGGACAGAGCCCTTAAACAGCTTATTTTGTGAAGAATAAACTTGGTGATATCTCTTTATGTAAGAATGATATTGTGCAAAGAACTTCATGAACATGTTTTGTAGTCCATAGACATATTATAACTAATGGGGTGATGGTGGGCTAGTGGTAGGGTACTTGCCTGTAGACCAAGAGGTCATAGGTTGGAATCCTACCCTCAGCACATCACCACTGGGCCCCTGAGCAAGACCCCTAAACCCCAGTTGCTCCAGGGAGAGAGAGGGGAATATGTCCCCTTAAAAAACAGATTTTGGTCCTTCATCACTCCAAAAACCACTTTTGCACTTTTATATTTAGAAGCTACATTTTTGTTCAGTTCTGTGTAATTTGTTTAGTTCTACATGCAGGGGATT
>JBBPDH010194557.1:3027-14753 GCA_037974565.1 Clupeocharax schoutedeni | reverse complement strand
ACTCCTGAAGAGGTTACTGTTAATTGCCATTGCCAATAGTGTAAATAGCAGTTTTTATTGTAAATGGTTGATATATGCTTGTCTGTGAAATTAACACGTTTTGCACAACTTGTCACAGCACTGAATTGATGCGGAGAGTGCGGCGTTTCCAGATTGCCCAGTATAGCTGCCTGGTGATTAAATATGCAAAGGATATTCGCTACTCTGATTCCGGAATGGCTACACATGACAAGTAAGACAGTTCTGTTTCCTCAGATTTTTGTGATTCCATATTTATTTCCTCTGTTTGATCTTTAAAACAGTTGTCATTGACTACAGTTATCTTTCTTTGTTTTTTTAAAAAAGTGTTTTATACAGCCAGAAGTTTGGATTGTTGAGTTTTGTGGCATGTATGTGCTTGTATTTCATTCAAATGTTTAACACAATTAGACATTTGAATGAACATCTTCTGAGAGGGGTGATTCCATACTTTTTGCCAGGGGTTGTATATTCAAATGCGCATGCCCTTTCTGTCATTAAAGACCATTTGTTGATTCTTTCCTGCAGGAATACAATGGAAGCGGTGCCAGCCAGTTGCCTCAGAGACGTGCAGCGTCTGGCCATGGATGCATCAGTCATTGGGATTGATGAAGGACAGTTTGTAAGTATGAAATCATCTCTGTGGCATCACCACAGTGAGATCCAAGCCTTAACAGAATTGAGAATTGGGCACTGAATGTTGGTGCTTAGTTCTTGAGTGTTCCCCATGCTCTTACACTAATAATTCAGTCCTTTTCTAATAACACATGTAGCAGTATTGCTAGAGCTTAATCTCTGTTGTAAAATGCAATGCAGTACCAGATTAAAGCCATTTATAATACTCTGCTGGTTTTTGACATTTAATGCTGGCACATATCTGCAATGTGTTATGACTTATTTTCCTCCTCTCTTCACTTCTTAGTTTCCAGACACTGTTGAATTCTGCGAAGAAATGGCCAACAAGGGAAAAACCGTTATTGTTGCAGCGCTTGATGGGACTTTCCAGAGAAAAGTGAGGCTTTATTGTCATTTACCAGCTTACATACAGGAAAATTTGATGGTGCATCAAGTGATTTTGATGCATTTCCATGTACATCGTAATAGTGATAACAATGATCATGATTATGATCAGTGATGATGATGGTAATACAAATAAATGGTATAACTCATTGTCTTGAACACTTACCACTGGGCAGGTGCTAAAGCAGAAATCTTTTAGTTTCCATTGTAGAAGTCAACCACATTATTGATCTTTACTAAGTAACATGGAAACATGGATTGTCCAGGATATTTGCTTGTATTCCATAGAGCAGGATAAGAAATTGCTGTTGTATTCCTTTAATTTCCAAAATGTATGTATTAATTTTCTTTTTTTTATCCATCTCATGGTTGATTCTAAACCGAAATGTGTTACTGTTGATACATTTATTTATGTGGTTGCTTGCTTTTACTCCTTAGGCCTTTGGCAACATTCTGAACCTGGTGCCTCTGGCCGAGAGCGTGGTGAAGCTGAATGCTGTCTGTATGGAGTGCTATAAAGAGGCGTCCTACACCAAGAGACTCGGAACAGAGAAAGAGGTAAGAAAAGGACTGAATACGTATAAAATGTGGAATGAGTGCTCATATGGCTAAGAACATTTTGTTACAATTCATTTAGTACTACAACATTTAGCAGAAACTGTATGTGAATGAGCCAATTAGAGTCAATGACTGGTTATGCTTCTAAAAGGAAAGATATATATAATATATGGTCAGCTAAATTATAAATTAATGGTCAGTTAAAAGCATAGACTGCATACTGCCAAATATTGCCCCACCATGCAGCTGACAAAAGAAATAGTTAGAATACATTTGTGCTTATGCTTCTCTCATTTTAAATCCACAATATATCCCTTTTTTATTACCTGTCAAAGCTTCTATCTTTGAATACCCCTGACTAGATCTCACTTTTACATGCTGTTCCCTTGGCTAACCTTGATTCAGGTTGAAGTAATCGGAGGGGCAGATAAATACCATGCAGTGTGCAGAGCGTGTTATGGAGGTCTGATGTGTAATAAGGAGAACCACCCACCCCAGAGGGATGAGACACCTATTCAGATGATGACCCGGAAGCAGGTGGAGCCCAGTATGCCACGCAAACTCTTTTCCACGCTTCATCTATGAACACGTACAAACACACAAGGGGAAGAAAAAAACACTTGTCAGCAAAACTTGAAGCATTTGACTACCACCCGCAACACCTCTGCCTAGCAACTGCATTTACTGACTGTAGCAGGTAAATGTTTGCTTTGTTCGGTCTGTGGTTATTTTGTTTGTTTTTTTTTTGGAGGGGGGGGGGGTCTTGGTACCATCGGGTGAACAATCACTCGTTTAAATCTGCGACCAAGGTTGACCATTGTGTTTAAATAACGTGGGCAGTGAGTGGACACAGTGTTTAAAAAAAGTTGATATCCACCACCTAAACAATACCTGCTCACTGACCAAGGCTAATGCCTGATGCAGAGAAATGACTCGACTAGTCGGTAATTGCAACCTTCAAAGATGCGAGGTAGGCGTATGTAATAAACGGCTTTGTTGGTGTCTAACTTTCTGTAAGACATTCTTTTAGGGGTAAATATTTTTCCAAAGGTTTTATACATTTTAAACTGTTTGGACCTCTATTTATGTATGTAAATTTTTGGTTTCTTTTTATTATTATTTGTGACAGCAGTTCAACTGCATGACATCACCCACACTCACAATGAATAATCGTGATGCATTTTAATTTGTATGTATGCTAAAACAAATTTTCATTAAATGAATGAAAAAATGTGATTTCTGATTGGTAGGTATGTGTCATCAGTTCAAAAAATAAGTCCATGGTTTCTCCATCTGAGCAAACTTTGCATTAAAACAGGCAAACCGTGTTAAACATGGTCTTGTCTGGGATTTATGAAAAAGGTGGTGAACTGACAAGATTTTTGACAAGACATTTATTTTTCCTTCCCTGTTACAATACACAGCTTTATTTCCTTATGTGGACATTTGGCTTTTTTTTTTATGCTGGCAAGTGCAATTATGCTTTAAACTTTTCAAACCAGTGTTAAGTCAGTACAGTACAAAATCTAGCAAACAATTAGTTGAATAATTAATACCCAGAAAGAAATACAATAAAGTATGCTGACCTTTCTATTAGCCATGTAGACATTAGACTTTCATGAGAAAATCTAAAGCCAAATCAACTTGGCCCAGGAGTTTAATGGTTTTATTTTCATGTCAATGTTTAGGCTAAGAAAAACAAAAATGATTATGAAAACTAGCTATTTAACAACACAACTATGAAGAGCTAAGTTGCTATGGATGCTTACTGTGATTAAAGAGTTTCCTTAATGTGTCAAACTGAAGTGTAAGAAGTCCTGTAAACCTGTAATATTCAGTGGCACTGCAGAGTTAGCCTGAGCTCTTAATACACTGACATGTGAAGGCACGAGAATGCATCATAAAACCATGAGACTTTGTGGTACAATAACTTTAGAAGAATGTGAGAAAATGTTTTGTGAAAAAAGGGACTCGTATGAAAGCAGTTCTCACAGCTAAAAACACCACAGTGGGGATTCGGTTGGTAATACAGGGCAAAAATTTCAAGTTACACATTAATGAAATACGGCTTCATTTTCAGTAGCAGCCCACTGCTTTATTTTGCCACCAAGAAGAGCATTTGGATGTGCAACTACTAAACAACTTCTATTTCTTCTGCAATACTGAACGCTCTTTAAATCGCTTGAGTGACTCCATGGCTGACAGTTGACTGACTTTGTGTCGTAAACAAAATGAGGGCTGAGGAGTCTTTCATTAGCTGGCAAGTGGGCCATTTAGGTCTCTGGGGCATAACCTTCAGGGTCATGGCACAATTTACACAAGTTGTCCTGTGTGAGAATGGGGCACTGTTGAAATGAAGGTCAACACAGATATATCAGAACAGTACAAGCTTGGAGCAGCAAAAGCCTGCCCCAGCATCAGCAGTTTCACAATGACTCGCATTATATATAGGCATCGTCTGTGCAATCGGTGCGATGCAATCAGCTCTAGGCTAGACAAAAAAACAAAACGAAAAAAATTCAACTGTTTTGGGGAGAAAAAAAGACAGACTGTCTTTCTCCAGATAAGTACAAAGAATATTTCCAACCAATAAACTTAAAGGAGTGCCAGGGCCAGTCAATACACAAGAGCTGTAATTGGCTGCTCGTTCAGGCCCCTCTCGTGCTCTGTGTCACATGATTGGGTCATTGAATTGTCCCTTTCGGCACTGTTTCTTCAGTAAGCTGGAGGCTGGTAGTCACTGTCCCCCATTGGCTCCTGCTTGGACATGAAAGAGGGCTGCTGATAGATGTCTGAGCGGCCTGGGGGGAAGGAGGGGTAAGTAGATGTAGGGAAAGACGAGGTATGTTCCGGAGGGACATATGATGTGGGGTATGGCGAGGTGTGATCTGGAGGGGATTCAGCATAGTTCTGAGTGATCTCTCCCACACCCTGGCGGAATCGCATCAGGGCCAAATACGTCAGGCCACCCTGTCAAAAAAAAACAAAAACAATAGATCAGTCACTCATCATAAGCATATATAAGATCAAATATAAAGAACAGCCATTTCCTTCAGTTACCAATAATCTGAGGTCCCCTAATAATGAGGGAACAATACAATTAACAATTATCCCTCCCCCAGTTTTCACCAGGGCTCAAATCAATGGTGAAGGTATAAATGTCTTTTATTGTAAGCTCAGTTCACTGTTATTATCACCTCTGTATTTACCGATAGGTAACACACAAAAATTTAAGTAGTGTATCATATATAGGTGTTAAATCGGAGGCTTTGTTTACTTGTTTAAGAGTTGAGTACTGAAGTAGCTTGAACTACTCACAGTTGGGACTGACATTACAATCAGAATGATCTACATACAAATGTACAAGGTCATAAATCTCAGTGAGCTCAGAGATAATCGGTTTGATTTGTTGGCCATCAAAGGCACGAGGAACTGCGCTCAAACGTGTGCTGTAAGCTGCAAGGTTTGAAAGCAAAGCCGAACAGTACTGACAAAATACCACTGTTGTGTCGTACATAGACCAGCTGTGGTCCTGGAATGCAGGTGTCCAGGACAGTTTGGGGATTTACCTGAGTAAACATACCTACTTCAAATACCAAACTGTGCTGGACACTGGCCCTCAAGGTGCTGCTGATATAAGCCTCTTGTCGTAATATGTAAAGATCACATTATGATAAAACGCATGTTCCCTTTTGCACATAGGAATATGCCTTATTTGTTTAATTTTGATAAAGCAGCTATGCTCCTAAGTAGCTTTCCCTTATACCATTTCGCAGGGACTTCATTTGGTAATGATATACAAATGTTCTATTATCTGAAACTCCAAAAAGCTCAGTTCAGTTCTGATGCTCACATCCATACTATAAGCACTTTCGCTGATGGACAGGTGTCAGCATGGGGACTCTGACTGGTCTGTAGCTCCCAGCCCAAAACATAGCAAAACACATGCACTGCAGGTCCTGACAGCTATCATAGCCATAACTTTCAGCAGCTTATGCTACCTGAGCTCTTTTGTGGGATCAGACCAAACTGATCAGCTTACTTTCACTTGGATAGTAATGGTGGCTACATTTGTGCTGCAGACATTACAACTGGTAGCATAGTGGTTAGGGCGTTCAGGAAGTTGTGGGTTTGAGTCCTAAGACTGCTAAGCTGTTCTGACGTACCCTGTGCAAGGTACCGCCCCCACACACTGCTCCCCGGGCACTGTGTACCCGCTGCTTCACTTGGTGAATGGGTTAAACGCAGAGGATGACTTTTGTGCTGTTCACACTGTGTGCTGTGGTGTGTTCACATATAACAGACTGGTCACCTCTACTTTCACTTCAACCCCTGATTCCCTTCACTACTGTTAAAAAACATTTCCCAATATACCCTTCCTGAATACACCTCAACTGAAGATGATTAAATTATGCAGATGTTTTATAATCTGTGGAATAAAACCAAACCCACACCACACAGTTTCTGTGAGTAAAGGCTCAACTCTTCTTGGTAGAAAATTAGTCTACACAACAGCAAACTGGGCCAAACAAGTCACGTTTCCAAGTATTGTCAGAAGCATCTGTTTTTGCATAAACAAGCCAAAAATAGTCCTGTGGTACGAGTGACCTCATCAAAAATATCTTTCACATTCATACAATGGGTAAGGAGATGTTTTTAAGGTGTACTGAAGGGGAAAAGACTTACCCAGGTGGCGATGGAGAAGAAGGAGAAGGCAATGATGGCATGTACTGCATCAGTAATGATGCCATTTGTGTCTGTGGTGTTTGCCCATTGATTAGCCAGGAGGCAGAAACATATAAACCACAGAAACGCCCAGGCCCCTGTTCCGAACAAAAAAGGAGTTCGTTTTATTATTTATCATTATGTACATGATGATGTACATGGCCTACTATTCTAATCAGCATGGTTAACACGTCCACACTAAGCCGTTCAAGCAAAAACACATGGTTTGTATGTGAAAGACGGGTAACAACAGTTGTGTGACTGGAAAGGATAAAGCCTTTAAAAGCTTCATTCAAGATTAGGACATTCCAGTTCAGACCAAAGGAGGCTGGAGGAGGACATGTAGACACCATCATGTGATTCATAGGGCCTAGTCTGTACATGCATACTGTGTGACCACAAGACCTAATACGAAAGCAGGTGTGGCTTCTGTAATAGCTCAGACTGACTTGGTTTTGGGGTCAAAGAACACCATGGTGTATTTGACTCCTAGGTTCCATCTGAGAAGATACTTCTCATAACCAGATGTCTGCACAACAAGCTCCGCTCTTTAATACTCATTCATTATAGGTGTGTTGGATCTGGATTTGGAGACCTGCTGTGCTTTAACTGGTAAGCTCACGGTTTCAAGTCTCCAACATTGCAATAAATCTGCATAAATTCTTGTCGCACTTACAAAGAGATTGTGTGACCTTCTTTTACATTTACCTGAAAAGACCAGGTCGGCCAACACCATGCGCTTCCTCTCCTGGGCGTTACTCATCATGGGCAGATAAACATCAGAAATGAGGAAGGCCACACAGGCAAGGAAGCTGATGACACCGATGCCCACTCCGTAGTGGCATGCCCCGTCGTTTCTGTTGAACACACACGCCACCTGAGGTTGACCGGGGGGGTTTATGTACCCTTCTGCTGTGATGGTAGCAAAAACCACAATGGCAAACACCTAACGTCACCAGGCAGAGGATTCAAAGAAAAAAAGGAAGTCAGAAAGTGAAGAGAGGCTAAAAACATCCACTTCATGCAAATTCAAACTACTATTGTCTTACTAGTTCATCAACTATATTATTTACAGCACAGAACGCTGTGTATAATGCATAGTGTTAATATAAAGTATTTTATTTCAGTTTGAAGAGTTTTTATGTGACTTTTGTTATAGACTTTATATTGTTCTTGTCTCTGAGAATCTGCGCCGTTTCCTCCAGGATCAATAAAGCTCTCTGATTCTGAACATGCTGCTGGACTTAGATAAAGTAACTGATAAATAAGATTTTATGACTACACTCAGGTTTCAAGCTTCAAGCCAGGTGAAGTGGATGCAATGCTGTTCCTAGCCACAAAAACAGTCCCAGACCTTAATTTATAGAAAAACAATTACTGAACTGAAATCATAAATACTGCTAGTATTAGATTAATACTTGGGGAAAACTTTGTGATATTTATAGGTGTTTGGCAAGAAAGTCATGGCAGTAGCAGTTTCTGATTGCACTGGTTTGGCCAACATTTTTATTTACCAAAATTGTTGGCTCATAATAATAATAATTATAAGTAATAATACATGCTGAATTTCTCAAACCCAAGGATGCTTTACAGAGTGATGACAAGCACACAATAAACATACAATGCAATACACTCTCAACATACTACACAGAGTAGACATCTTTTCATAACATATATGAATTTATTTCATTGTGTAAACACCCAGATCACATCTGTGGTTTGTAAGAATGCTCTCAGCATAGTAAACCACCCAGTGGTTAGAGCCTCATTTGCATACTGCAAACCTCTGGGGAAAATACTGTGAAAGTACTGAAGTTGACCATACTTAATAGAGACGAATAGATGCTGTATAGTGCTTGTGATATGAGAGAATTCATCTATTTGGGCTGCATAAAACATACATTTTAGATTTTTGTTACACTTCACTTATTCACTGGTGTGTTTTCTTCTAACTACAGCGTAAAGCAAAGTGCTGAGAGTCAACCCCTTTAGGGAAGCCAGATAATTAGACAAACAAACGCAGAGAGTAATGTAAAGCATGCTTGGCACCAGAAAGGAGGGAGAGGCAGAGCGTGCGGGACCAGTGATGCGAGCAACAGGTTTTCATCTCACAGATAATTTTCCACAGATCTACAACCAACTTTCTGAACGCAGTGTGTTGCTTTACACCCGTAAAAGAGGAACATAAAACATTTCTCTCAAAGCACCTACAGTCACACTACAGTGACTGTGGCTGTTGAGTGTTGGGGACTTTTCGCAACCATGGCTGCGACTCGTCTCATATTACCTCCCAGCTGCTCTGTTTATATTTTCACCGCCTGGTTGGACAGGAGAAGGGCGGCGGAGGGCACATGCTGTCCTTGCTCTGAGTATTTACATGTTATTGCATTATCCCTGAGTACAGCAGCTCACACTATTGGACCTTGTTTGTTATTTGAGCTATAAAGGATGTGAGGATGCATCTTGGTAGTGTGCACTGGCTTATATGGGTCAGAGACCAGAGGAGTGAGGCGCAGTTGACACATAAGGCCGTGACCTCAAGCACAACATAAGGCCACACTGCCGTCCATTCACATGCACTCATCCAGACTTATGCGTGTTCTGGAAGATCCCTTTAAAAGAGGAACAGATTCTTTGAGCATCAGTCCCAGACAGCAGTTGCAGTACCAACTTGTCCTGGATGTGTTTTCTCTCAGTGGTTAAGGATAAAAAAACAAAAAAGCAGGTTAAATAAAACCAAATTAACTCTGCCAGATCCTCTTTTAAGGAGCAGTTCCTTGTCACTGTTCCTCTTCAGGATAACTAGGAGTGGACAAAGAGCCTCAAGACAGAGATGATCATATACTGGACCCCTCTTGATGGCTCCATGTGACTGTGGGTGACGTATGTGTGTCCCACACTGAGCTTCTCCCCTTTCCAGAGTCCAACTAACTTTTTTTCCCCGGGCTCATATTTCAGTAAAACTCGGTTTTATATATGTTTTTTCGTATTACATTTACTATAGACATAAAGTACTCTCATATTACAGCTCTTTTCTGAGATGACTGAGCTTGCAAGGTGTTTCACAAGCCAATAAACAGCTAAGTAAAGGGCTGAAAAAGGCTGCAGAAAGAAAACAACCGGTTTTGACAAAAGAGGAGGGGTGTAAGCTAAAGTACTGAAGTTTATAGAAGAGAATAGAAAAGGACAAACAGAAATACGTCAACAAATATCACCCCGTGTTTTAGCTTAAATGTCAGCCGTCGTCACTCACCCAGCTGAGGACTCGCAGCACGGTTTGGGGCTGCTTGATAAACTTCATGAAGTCGAAGCTGCCTCCAGCTAAGGAGGCGCCGTACACGGTGGCCTCTCCGGACTCCATCTCTCTCTACACGGATAAAGTCACAGGATGGTTCCCCTGGTCAGAGCGGCTCGAGTTCTTGCGTGAGGAAGCGCCTCTGGTGAACTTTGCTGGTCTCCACCATTGAGTCGGCTCTTTTGAGTCGACTCTTTCCAATTGATTCAGAGTAGTGTCGTGAGTTTAAAACCGGTCCAAAAACTCAAATAACCCTTCGACTTCATAGCATAACGTACAATGCCATAAATGAGAGCAATTTATAACCACATATATGTCCCATCATAGCCAATCTATGTCTTGCTTTTGCCTCAGCGCAGTCTGGTTCCGTTAGAGAGTCGTGGATGAACCGAATCTTCCAGGGAACCGAACTGAAATGTGTTTTTTAAACTGAAACATAGAACATTCGATTCATTCGAACGGACGTTTGTGATACATCGGTTCAGTAAACTGAGTCTAGGGCTGTTTCCTGTTCAGTTCGTGAGGGTGGATCAGTCACTGAGAGGGGCTTAACCTGCAACTAAACACACAAAGAGCTAAACTGATCATTTACTTTTTCAAAGAGACAAATTGAAACTCACTCCCTGGCTATGGTGCAATTTAATCCAAGAAAACAATTGTTTAACCATTTAAAAGGTGTTAACCTACCTCAGAAATAATGTCTTACTTTCCTTTAGTCCTCAGCCTATAATGGATTTGTAAAAAAAAAAAGTCAAGTTGTAATCAGTTATACCATACAGACAAAAGCATTGAGACACACTTGTTTTCCCCACTTCTAGTAAAGGGCAATCTTAATGCATCAGCATACCAAGACATTTTGGATATCTGCATTTTCTAAAAGGCGTTTCTTCTATTCCAGCATGATTGTGCCCCAGTGCTCAAAGCAAGCTCCATAAAGATATGGTTGGATGAGTTCTGTGTGGAAGAACTTGACTGGCCAGAGTCCTGACCTCAACACCATCCAACACCTTTGGGATGAACTGGAATGGAGATCACCAACCAAGCCTTCACATCCGACATCAGTGTCCAAGTGTCTGCTCTACAGAATGAATTGGCACAAATTCCCCCAGAAACTTCAAAATTTCAAGAGGAGTGGAAGCTGTTACAGCTGCAAAAGGGGACCAACTCCATAGTAAAGTCTCTGTATTAGCATGCAATGTCATGAAAGTCCCTGTGTGTAATGGTCAGACATCCCAATACTTTTGTAACAGGATGGTGAGAGCATCACATGACCTGCTTGTGTATCTTAATAAATAAAAGGCACTTCTGAAATGTGAACTGGCTCCCAATGTTCGCCGTAAAAAAACAGCTCAAAGACACTAACACACGCACACATATTACAAAACATCAGATTTTATTACATGAAAAGATGTGATAATGTACAAATGTAATACTTTTCTCATGTTCTATGTATTGGAATATGGGCAAATTGGTTTTAACACAGCTTACTCGTTTCTTAATCATGGTCTGTTCTTTTTCTTTTCATTTTTGAGTTTCAAACAGGTCTTTGTCTGAATACAAACCATTATTGAGTGACCTACGATTTCCTCTACAAAACAGCAACAGTAAGAAAAAGCAGATTAGAGTTCTGCAGTTAGGACAATGTGCTTTGTGCAGTGATCCACCTTGTGACCAGGTTGTTCCATACCTTTCGCAAAAACCCTGTACACTCCAGCGTAAAAATAACCCTCAACATTATTCAGCAGTGCCTTTGTTTACATCACTCTCTTCCTCCTATACATTGGGCTCTTCCTCCTCTATGCTGGGTTCTTCCTGCTCTACAGTAGGTTCTTCCTCCTGTAGACTGGGTTTTTCTTCTCCTACACTTGATTCTTCATCCGCTATACTGGGTTCTTCCTGCTCTACACTGGGTTCTTCTTCCTTACCACTGGGTTCTTCTTCCTTACCACTGGGTTCTTCCTCCTTCACACTGGGTTCTTCCTCCTCTAAACTGGGTTCTTCCTCCTGTATCCCGTTTTTTTCATCCTCATTGGTTGGTTCTTTCTGCTGTTCACTGGGTTTTTCCTCATTTTCACTGAGCTTTTCCCTCTCTACACTGGGTTCTTCATCC
>JBBPDH010194533.1:0-16019 GCA_037974565.1 Clupeocharax schoutedeni | reverse complement strand
GAACACACACACCCACGTAGGACACGAAGCAGGTCAGATCAACAGATCAAGCGGGAGACCTGCACACAGACACACACCCATGTAGGACAATACAGACAGCCCGAGCAGGGGCCAGGTTGGAGCTTTTATAGAGCTCGGGAAACGAGAGACAGGTGACACTGATAACAAGCAGGGATGTGGCACACAGGACAGGTGAAACAGATGATTAGCTGGGAGTGACACAAACGGGACATACAGACTCTGCAGGGAACAAGGGAGGATTAGACAAGACACGGAAACATACAATACAGGGGAAAACAAACGGAACAGAGTGTGAGGGGACAAGGCCCCCGTAACAGAAATAACAATATCCCATAGTACCACTTTGCTATAAAAAAATTCTGCACCAAATTATTTATAGTTTTTGTGACATTTTTTGAAGAGGTTTTTTAGACATGTTTTTGAAGAGTTTCATGTTTTGGATAATTATATAAAATACTATTTTCTACAGAATAGTTTTACAAAAATCAGGCATTTCAGGAAGTGGTCAGTACGTGTCATACAGTGAATAGAATCTGTTTATTATTTCTCTTAACGTTCGTACTGCTCATGACATTTCAGAATCAATGCCTCAGCACAGTTTTACAAACACACAATAATCACAGAGGCATCAACTTATGATAATTCGAATACGGAACTAAGCGTATGATTAATAATGAGCTGAACTGCTGCACTATGCTGTGCGTCTGCTGCCAGATTGATCACACTGTCCTGTGAAGTATGCTATGAGTTCTGGCTGCTGAGAATTCAAATCTCAACTCTGGGAATGCTTTCCACTAGATGTTGGATCACTGCTGTAAGGATTTGATTGCATTCAGCCATGAGGGCCTTAGTGAGGGCAGGTGCTCATGTTGGATGATTAGTTCTGGATCACAAACCCCATTCCGACACATCCCAAATTTGAAAGTGTGTGTGATGGAGCTCCATCACTACCGAGAGTACACAGCCCAGTGCTGGGGGGCTTTAGATCATTCTGTGGCTCTGAGGATGGTAATGATGAGCGTCCCATTCTTTTTGGTCAATGCTTTTCTATGGAAATGATACAATCTGTGTATATTAAGTGATGGTTGCCCCAGATGGGAACTGAATTCTGAAACCTGGACACGTCTGGACCATATAGTCTAGATACAGAATATAATTTCATCAATTGAATTGTGTTGTAATAGATATACAATAGAAAGTAAACTAAACCATAAGCCATAAACGTACCCAGTTATAGGTATAGAAACACTAAAGAAAATGTAAATAATACAGAAGTGTTTTGTTATTTTTCATTCTTTTATTATCTATTTCTTGGCCAAGAAATTGATAGTGTATCTTATTCAACACGGTTTTACAAAGGATTAATATAAACACTTAATATAAAAGTTAGATTTTTAGTGCACATTTCATGTTACTTTGTTAGTGATTAAGTCCAAACCAATCCAGCTTTATTTCAAGCCCACTCATTAATTTAATAACTTCTCCTTACTTGAGTAACTGCAGAAATATTGCACTCAGAATTGGTCAATGTGCAAAAATTGCATATATATCACAAACACACACACACACACAAACACACACACACACACACACACAAAACACACACACACACACACACACACACACACACACACACACACAAAACACACACACACACACACATGCCTTTTCTCAGATCTGATGCCAAATCTGTGCTGTTGTAGGACTGATCAGTCTGAAATTAGTAGTAAAGCCCATACTGAGAGAATCCAAATAATAGGATTAAGAATATTTAGTTTGCACACAGAGATCAGACAGAGATTACTGGAACATCAGCCTTATTTCCTGAACTTACATCGTCTCACTGCATCCAGTCAGAGGTGGTTGAAGCGTGTCAGATTTCATTTATGCGTGTTTTCCGCCTCCTCCTCGAGAAGTGAATCAGCATTATCATTCACGGGGTTTTAACCTCAAGTACCTTCTGTAGTGCCCTCATTTAAAATGGAAGGAAATGGAGGTGGTGGTAACCCCTGATAAAACTGGAGCAGCCGAAAATATATTGCATAAATCCAGGTTGAGGGAGTCATGTGATGGCTGAAGATTTATTATTTGCACAGAGAACCTCTGGTTTCTCAGCTTGATTCATCAAGGGCTGCATTGTCTATAAGTGTTAGTTCACGCCTTCGCAGCAGGTCCTCATTTCACTAGTGAGAAACAAGAAAACACCTCAGAATAAATCATAGAGTAAGGCTGAAACACACACCTGTGGCTGTGATGGATGGCATGCTGCAGCCAAGCCTTAATGTTTTCTTTGTGGTTCCACAGGGACTTTGCACAGAAGCTGGCGAATGCCTTCGCTCACAACCCCAACTCAGGACTGCACTCTTTAAACCTTGCCAACAACCCTCTCGAGGACAGAGGTGAGTACTTATGGTGTGGGCTGTGTTCCCATTTAAGAGAACATGAAAGGCCCTTCTCATATTCCCTACTTTCCAGTCAAGGATTAATGTCTTAGGGTCTGTCAGAGAACTCGCTACATTTATAAATTGTAAATACATACAAAAATATATTTTCTTAATTGCAAACATTAGTAGCCTAGTAGGCCAGTGGGTAAAACACTTGCCTTTGAACCCGATGACTACATAGGTATAGGTTCAATCCCCTCACATTCTACCAGCAAGACACTTAAGCCTCAGTTGCTCCAGGGGGACTGTCCCTGTAACTAATGATGGTAAGTCGCTTCACAGTTAGATAGGGCTTGATGAGACCTTTCCAAAGACCCCTTGATTGCCATAATAGTCCCGGGAGATCTGGAGTTACATCGTTCACCTCACCCAGGTGTCCCATTACTTTTGTCCGAGGTGAACGGTATAAGTCCGGATCTCCCGGAGCTATTATGGCGAAAGAGGGGTCGTTGGAAAGGTCTCACCGAGCTCTATCTAACTGTGAAGTTTCACATTTAAAGTGCGAGATATATTTTTCATATTTAACATTTAGATTTAAGATCATTTAAGGCAAATCCTCCATGTTGTTGAGGGAATATCACAGCACACAATCCCGCCGTCCCACTGCAAAGCCGATAGTAAACAAGGGGCGTGGCCTATAAGCATCTCTCGCCGTTTGTAAAAGTGCTACATTAAAATCCCACATTTAGAGTCGCAGTTTGTAAAAAAGAGCTACATTTCGATTTAGAGCACAACATTTAGTTTTTTTTAAACACATGTTGCTCCAAATGTGTGAAAATTGTGTAAAAATGTGATGAATAAATGACACCTCTAAATTTGTTAAGATGTTTTTACAAACAGCACCCCATAGGGGACATCTTACTATACCATGTTCTCTGTGCAATGTTTCTGCTTTATTATATCACAGTTATGAGTTGTGTTTGAGTGAAGGTATACAAAATTAATCCGGACATTTTGGAAAGCATTATTTTTTGTTTTCTGGTTATAAATAGTCTCGGCTAGTATCGGATTTGTATTGTATCGGCAGAAATCCAAATTTACAATGTCTGTATCGGACATTTAATGGTGGTATTGTGCCGTGTCTAGTTAGCACCTACTACAAGGTCAGCTTCTGAACTGTGAAGGTCATGTGTGCCCAAGGCTCATTGATACGCTTGGGAAATGGAGACCAACCCATCTGGTCTGATACCACAGAAGAGCTGTGGAAGCACAAAAGGCTATAAAAGTTAATGGCTGTGATAGTAAAGTGTGAGAACACAGTGCATCACAGTTAGCCGCAGCCTGGTCTGAGTGCCCATGCTGACCCCTACCTACTGCTGGGCACAGGACCATGGAGCAATGGAAGACGGTGGCCTGGTCTGATGGGACACATTTTCTTTAGCATCGTGTGGAAAGCTGAGTGCATGTTTGCTGGTTACCTGGAGAAGAGCTTGCACCAGGATGCACTATGAAAAGAAGGCAAGCTAGCAGAGGTGGTTTGATTCTGGGCAATATTCTGCAGGGATCCTTTTCATGTTACATTGACATGAAACACCTAAATAAACATTATTGGAGACAAAGCACACACCTTCAATCGGGTTCAATCTGACCCAGCATCTGCAGGATATTCTGGAACAAACGAGTCTCGTCCATGGAAGCCCCATCTCACAGGACTTAACAGATCTTCTGCTAAAGTGCCAGGACTACATCTCCACCAATTAAAGGAGAGTGAAGAAGAGATTATAGTAAACTGAGTTGACTAACTGAGTTAGTTTTTAATTAATAATTATGAAATTAATAATTAATCTGGATGAGTAGACAATAAGATGGTCTTGCTAGTTTTAGCTGAATGGTTTGCGCTGGATATCAATTTTTTCTCTGCATTTAACCCATTCAACAAGTGAAGCAGTGGGCAGCCAGGAACACGGTGCCCGGGGAGCAGTGCGTGGGGACGGTAACTTGCTCAGGGTACCTCAGCTGCGCCTAGCGGTCTAGGGGATCGACCCCGGACTTTCTGGTCGCAGGGCGGATGCCTTAACCACTAGGCCACCCAGGTGCCCCAATCAGACCAGCACCTTAGAGAGTGTAGGTAGGAAAAATAAATAAATAACAGAGCAGAGCAAACTCCCCGCTATTAGCTTTGTGTAAAAGTCATTACTGATAATAATTCTTGATTTATTGCTTTTGCATTACCTCCATTCACTACAGACCACGATGCTTTGCCAAGTCACTTAGGCCTCTTCGTAATTAAAAACCATTTGTCATGCAAAAACACGAGTCGGCCCATTAAGAGGATGTTTTCGGACCATTCAACCAAACCCAGAGGTTTAATATTTCATGGCCCCAGGAGAACTTTTGAACTTTTCTTTCTGGGTTATTAATTAAACATGGAACTGGAACTTTGTGAAGCGAAGGCTTTTGTTCATCCTTGTGTGAAATGCAGAAGTCATGAGTCATGAAGGTGGATGACCAATAAGAGTGCAGTCAGTCTCTCTGCTCACTTTCTGTTTCTGGCACACCAGTAGCACCAGTGGCAGAGAAGAAAGAGTTGGGAAGAGGGCCAGTGACTAGTGTTCAAAAGTTTGGAATCAAAAACAAATTTTGCTGAAGGTACATGTATAAAATAATTAAATGATGTAAACCTCAGCTGACAAGTTTACCTCATATAATAGGGTGGCCCAGGGTCCCTGTAGAATAGCTTCTGGTCCCTGTTATGGCCCCTGCACTGAACAGCCAATTATTTAAATATTAATCGGGACATACGCTGCTCCAAGAACGACATTAACGCTACGTGTGTTCTAGACGGACTGCTTAAAGCACTACACACGTGCTGTTATCTAGAACCTGAAGACCAGCAGCGCTTTCACTGTATGTGCATTTCTTTTTTTTTTCTTTCTATTTTTCCTCCTTGCTAGAGTGAGATGATGACAGTGTGATTTCATGCTGTGAAAAAGAAAATAAATGAAAAGCTAAATATAAAATCAAAAATAGAAAATAAAATATTGACCTGTTTTGTTATTGTGTGTGCCCCCTTAAAAATACACTGGACCCACCACGGCCCCCCTGGTAATTTTGGTCTAGAACCACCACTGGGTGCACGCATGCAAACAAAAAGTGAGAGGCACGAAACAAATGATTTTGAAGATGTAGACGGTTTATGGGAACAGTGGCAGTGCGGTCCATACGTGTGCTAGCTTCAGAGCCGAATGTCTGCCACTGGTATATTTTTCAAAAATCATTTAAGTCATAGTTTATATAGTTTATGCAACCAGTTTATGAAAAATAGCATTTGGCTGTTCAACAATCACTCAGTGATGCAGATGGTGCCCGCAAATCCAAAAATGAAAGATAATCATTTTTCATCCACATTACAGACATAAATGACGGGGGTTGGCTACTAGGAATCTAGGAAGCTTTTCAAAGACATTTACCCCCAAAATGTAACCAACGACGAATGTCTATTAATCTCCATCAAACTAGCCATATTTGTGGAGCACTTGTGATATTGTAGTTACATGGACACAGTGAGTACTCTTTATCCCTGAAATCCTTTGGTGCCCATACTTTCAGCACTGGAATATTCCAGGAATATCTGTTTTTATGCCAATCAAAATGATTACAGCTGATTACAGATGGAGGCCAGTTAGCTTGGTGTGTAATATAGAAGGGAATTAGTTATACTAGATTGAACTTACAAGTATTTTTTTTACTTTATGTAAAAAATATAAAGTTTATGTACTTTATGTATCTTAGTGGTTCTGTTTTTTGTGTGTGTTGCTTTGATGCCTCAATTTAGAATAGAAAAAAAGTGTGAATATTTTGTAGCGGACTATTATTTCTATTCTGTAAATAATAAAAGCTATACTTTATTGCGTCTAGCTTGCAAGTCTGTACTGGTTGTTTTTACTGAATGCAATATACACATATATATATATATATATAATATCCTCATGCCTCTTAATACAGTGAATATCACTCGGCTATAAAACAACTATGTATTTGTGTGTTGCATTGTGTGTTTTGCAGGAATCTCCTTTTTGGGTGCTCAGTTTGCCAAACTCCGTAAAGGCCTCAAACACCTCAACTTCTCCAGAACCTCATTGTCACCCAAAGGTAAACACCTTTACAGTGTCATTCACAACTTTCTGTATTGTCTGTACTGGTATAACAGTGTTGGTGTCCCACCTGTGACATCTCATTAATTTGTCTTCGTTATCTCACTAAATACGGGCTCCTCATCTCAAACCAGGTTTATTCCATCTGAGAGCAATGCACAACCATGTTTCTCCTGTTCATCAGGAACATTATTATGCACTAGGGCTGTCCCTGTGCTCAGCCTCTTCCTGAATCAGTGATCTCCTGCAAAGTTGCGGTCAGAGTTTACGGTCTTAGAAATTTGTGGGGTTTCCATAAGCAATTATTAGGTTCTAAGAAAAAATCTGCAAACAACTTTGTTTTTGGTTCTTTTTTGTGGCAATATATAATTTATTCTTGCATTTTAGTGCTAAATAATTACAGTATAGACTATAAAATGGGTAATTTCTTACATTCTAGCACTGTGGGAAACAGCGGTACAGTGTAAACTGTACAGTACAAATATGGGTTCCATTACATTTTCATTAAGGGTGATGTATTAATCTGAGTTTAAAAGGAAATTCAAATGTTTTGGGAGCATATTTAGGGTTCACACTATAAAAATAGGCATTTTCTTTACCACATGGACTATATTGGTACCAACAAAGTTTTCTTTCTAATTCTGCCCACTCCTTATATAGTGTCAGATATAAAGCATTTACATATTCTTTCGCAAACTGCCAGACTGACCGATTTTCTTGCTGTTAAGATAGGGCAGGCCTTTCATATAGTCTCTGCAGAGGATGGGAAGGTCCCTCTCAGCTCTTAAAGTATTCATTGCCACCCTGTCTAGTCATCTGTCAAAGGCTCCTCTGGGGTTTCATGCTGTTAGCCACCTTCTTGAAGGGAACAAGAAGGTTTCATCCATCCCAACTGGTTGGATTGCTACCTTGGGACCTCCCCATGTGTGGCCTTCAAGCTTTTAGACCAGCTACATACACACTGACTTTCAGCCTTATGCCTCTTTAGTAAGGAATACAAGATTCATGTGTGACACTGAGACCTATACTAGCCACACCTTAGCCATTCTAGATTCTATAATGTTAACGAAGCCATGTAAACAGGCCTGGCACTGGTTGTTTTGTCACATTCTGGGAACTGTCCCTGAAGCACTAAAATGGACACTGTGGGTCTTTCATATCTCCTGATCGCCTGGGCTGTGGATGGCAAACACACCAGTAATTACGGTGGTTTTGCGAGGAGTGGACGACCGTCAGGGTTCTTGAGAAAAGGGCCAGACCCCTTGGGTTGTCCTGTGGTGCGTCACATGCATATTTTGCCTCAGTGACGTCTCATGCTGTCACAGAGTGACTTTGCTGGCATTCATATTCTGTCAAAAGCTGAGCCGAGGGATTCACCCACTAAATAAATGCTGCCCTGGCAGTCTGCCACCTCTAACATAGCCACGGTTGATGTGATCTAAATAAGACTGGCAAACTATCATGAAAACATCAGTTATAACTAGATTATACACTATATGGGCAAAATTGTTGGGAGGCCTGACCGTTACACCAACAGGCATTCAAATGACATTGCATTCAAATACATAGACTTTAATATGGAGTCGTCCACCCTTTGCAGCTTCCACTCTTTAAAGGAATTTCACATGATTTTTGAGTTTCTGTTTGAATTTGTGCCCTTTTATTCTGTAGAGCATTTATGAGGTCAGGCACTGATGTTGGACGAGAAGGTCTGGCTCACAATCTCGGAGGTGTTTGATGGGGTTGAGGTCAGGGCTCCGTGCAGTCAGTCAAGTTCTTCCACGGTGAACTCATCCATCCATGTCTTTATGGAGCTTGCTTTGTGCACTGGGACACAGTCATACTGAGATAGAAAAGGTTCTTCCCCAAACTGTGTCCACCAAGTTAGAATCATGGCCTAGCCCAAATCCTGAAAAAGGTCCCAATACTTTTGTTCATATAGTGTATTTAGGTAAAAGTAAAAAAAAAACGTATAATCAAATGCCTTTCAGTCTGTGGTCATTATCCCATTGTGTTTTAATGGAAAAAAGTGATGAATCCCACCTAACTACTGTATTATAAGTAAATGAATTAAATCTGTTGTGAATAATGAAAACGAACCAATGGCTTTGCTTTGACTTGAGTAAAGCTTTAAAAAAAAGCAGATTCACTGTGAAAGGCTCTCTGAACTAATAAAAGGAAAAAGGGGTTATGCATAATCGTTGCTTTTCTCTGCTCTATTGAAGCTATTGAAGCGTGCCCCCATGTGCCCCCGCACTTAGCTCTGATATTCATTTTTAATTTGTAAGAACTGGATATTTTGGAGTGGAAATTGCCCCGACATTTCTTCTAGCTCTCACTTTAATTGAGGCACTTCACACCAGCTGGCCTTGTGTGTGTAATGAGACTCTAATGAGTGGCTCCTTACACCCTCTGGAGTCAGCTGCGAACTGTTCAGCGAGTTCACACTGAGCCTTTACGTACAAACTGCACAAACTCAGGTCAGACAGTACAGTTCAAAGCAAATGGTAAATCTAAGGACGTTTGAAATATAAGAACGGCTCATTTTATTTCATTTTGTATTTTATTGGTGATTCTGTTTTAGTACAATGCCGACCAGAAACCGCTTAATTATAAAGAGTTTACTTTGTCTAGTGGCTAATGGCTCAACATATGCTGTAGAGGGTCTTCCAGAAGCCCCATTGTTTATCAGAATGGCCTTTCATAATCTTTTCCGTGAGGCGGAGTTATCCGAAGGAAATAAGCAGCCTGGTAATTGTAATATCAGTGTGAAATGTGTATCAAATGTGTTTTAAATTGAAAAAAATCTCTCTTTCCTCTTTCTCTCTCTATCTTGTAACTAAAATTGTCACAGCTTTGGGTTGATTGTGTAAATGAGCAACTACTTTGAGGTCGGTCAGCCATTATCCATAATGATAATCAGTAGATGCCAACCCCTGAAAGATGGAGCTGCCATCTTCCTCCTCTCTCTGTCTCTGTCTCTCTCTCTCTCTCTCTCTCTGTGTGTCTCTCTCTGTCTCTGTCTGTCTCTCTCTCTCAGTCTGTCTGTCTCTGTCTCTCTCTCTGTCTCTCTCTCACTCTCTGTGTGTTTCTGTCTCTCTGTGTCTGTCTCTCCCTCTCTCTGTGTCTGTCTCTGTCTGTCTGTCTCTCTCTCTCTCTCTCTCTCTCTCTCTTTCTCTCTCTCTGTGTCTGTCTTCTCTCTCTCTCTGTCGCTCTCTGTCTCTGTCTCTCTCTCTCTCTCTGTCTGTTGCTGTCTGTGTCTGTCTTTCTCTCTCTCTGTATTGATTCAGGTAGGCCTGTGTAACTACTTACATTTCAGGATCACAATGAATTGCTGCTCATAAATCAGCTTTGTTCTGTTTTCTTTCACCATAATGGCTGGTTATTTATATATAATTCGATCTCTGTTGGGAACATTTGTCTGTGTACTGGATGCCTTGTGAGAATTTGTAATTGTATAATCCTTAAACTAGCCAGGAAACAAATCATGCTGAGCCACACAGTGGTAAAATAAATAAGTATGTTCTAATACGGAGTTTTTAACTAAAGCTTCAAAGGGTTTACAGCATAAAAAGACCTTTGGCTTCCCACTAAGTTCCTTCCAGTTTGTTGTGGTGGGCTAATTTTTTGCTTTCCAACGAAGGTAGTAGCACGTAGCAAGCTATGAGTGGTTCTGTGAGTACAGATTGCTTTTTTCTGTTTTTTTTACGTTTTTTTACGTTTTTCTGACTTGCCTGCTGCTCACCAGCCGAATATTTCTGGAAAAAAATATTTTAACACTTTTCAGTTCCACCATTCTTCTCTTCCATTGTAGAAAATTATATATGACCCAAGTCATGATCTTGAAGGCTAGATCACTAGGACTTGCCAGTTAGTTTACATTCAAGTTTATTTATATAGTATATTATCATAAAATAATAGAATAAATAAAAGAATACATAAAAGAAAATGTTAAAAATAAGGCAGAGGAGGAAAATCACTTGGTTTTCATTTATTACTATTTACTGCGACTTATTTCTCAAAATATTGACTTGTGTGTTAATATTACTATGTAAGTAATTTTCTCAAAATGTGAACTCACTATTTGGAAATAATTACTTAGTTTCTTTTTATTTTAACATGATTCAGATATCTTAAAGAATTGCTGCTTTAAAGAAGCATGAATTTGGTATAATAAGTCCTTAATTTGGTATGTTAATTCAAATTATCAAGAAAAGAGTCGGTATAAAATTGGCAATTATGTCTCTCTTTGTGATGACAACTTAAAAACATGAACATTTTAGAATATAGAACCTGAGGTTTTGTCTGAGCAAATTTTGTCAAATCAAATGAACTTTGGGCAGAGCTGTCAGCTTGATGTCCATTTAATGGGGACCCAAAGACATTTCTTGGTTTGCATGCTCTTTGCCAGAGCTTATTCATATTCTGAAGAAGGGAACAGCATAAAAATATCTCACTGCCCGGCTCTCCTTAACAGCTGACGGCCCCCGTGCTCCTGTTCGGGCTGGCAGGCGGAGTTCTGTGGGATCAGGATAGGGCAGATAGGGCAGGGGGACAGTATGACTATCATTGCCAGATCTCTAACAGACCTCTCACAGCAAGCTTCTATATTAATAAAGATTCATTACTATAGATCATTTTTATCTAATTTGTGCTATTCTGAATTCTTCTGATTTGTATTTGCTGCTTGAATGTAGTTGAGAGAAGCTTTTCTTTTAGCTTTTCCCAAAAGAGGAGACTTCTTAAAGATATGGCTAATAGATCATTTTATTGCATAAACTTGCATCAGAAGTCTGAAATTCAGAGACTTGGGCCATATAGTCTTGGTACATACTTTTTTGATAAACCTTTTGTATATTTTTCCAGACAATTTGTGTTAGCGACTTGTCTAGCTAATCATTTAGCTAAATAAATTAAAAATAAGTAAATTCTTAATTGGAAGTGATTCATTGTCAGCACTGTACAGTCTCAGATCAGGTGTGTCCAATAGCCATCAGGATCTGCTGTATGCAATATTCATAACATTTATGTGAATAAAAGGTAAAAAGGTAAAGAGTTTAAATTTATCTGGACTCCAGCTCACAAAGGTGTTTTGGGAAAAGAGAGGGTGGATAAGAAATACAGTGAGAAATATACAAGAACATTCTGTTGAAAACATTTCATTGATTGTATTCTTTTATATAATGGTATCAAAGCATCGAAGCGGGCTAGTGTTCTATCTGCCCCGTCTAAACACAAACACACACACACACACACACACACAGACACGCACACAAAGCGGGTATGGAGGAAAAGCTAATCTTAAAAGTCTCTGAGTGTCCTGAATCTACAGGGTGGGCCATTTATATGGATACACCTTAATAAAATGGGAATGGTTGGTGATATTAACTTCCTGTTTGGGCACATTAGTATATGTGAGGGGGCAAACTTTTCAAGATGGGTGGTGGCCATTTTGAAGTTGGCCATCTTGGATCCAACTTTTGATTTGTCAATAGGAAGAGGGTCATGTGATTGGTAATTACTTATTGGTAATTTCACAAGAAAAACAATGGTGTTCTTGGTTTTAACGTAACTTTATTCTTTCATGAGTCCAGGCAGCTTGCGCTCTCCTTGCAACGAACAGTATCACGTGTCAAAACTAAAGCACGTGCTTTTCAGCGATTTTCGCCTATAGAGGGGGCTCTTGCCATAGATATGTTGGCTCTCGCACTGTATAAGGACAACGGACCGTTTTCAGCTGCTTCAGCTCTGACGCAACCCGGGAAAACTATCGGCGTGGATCTTTGCGGATAACCAATAGTTCCGGGAATCAACGATCCGTATCATATATTTTCTTTATCAGTCAGTATTAATAATTAATGCTCAGTTTTAAGTCTGAATGAGCATAGAGATAAATCACTGTATTTTTCTATAATATTCGATATTAATGATGATACAACATAAAAATCAGGAACATTTTGGGGACACTTTTACAACCTGAAACTCAGGTTAAAACTCAAAATAGCTAGATAGCTAAGTATGGCTTGGTGACACTGGCTTGTGCTGTTTTGAGTGCATGGCTAGACTCCTTCCATGTCCACTGAATGTACCTAGAGTGTTGAAGCAGCAAGTGTGTCTTTGCTGCTTTTCTTGGATTAAGGAGCAGAATGCTATGCTGTCTTTCCTGAATGTGTTTTCCTTTCTCTGTTTACATCGAAGGGGTGAACAGCCTTGCCCAGTCACTGAGTGCCAACCAGTCCATCCTCAGTACCCTCAGCCACCTGGACCTCTCAGGGAACCTTCTTCGTGGGGATGACCTATCAGTAAGTGTCAAACCCCCAGTGTTTGGGGCTGGTCTGGGGATTGCCTGCTGAATCAGAAGCCGGGACCTGATGCTCTGAATCCTGAGGGGTTTATTCCAGTGTGGGGATTTTGTTTCTGGCTGGGATCTGTCCACAAAACCTGCTGCCAGGGTTTCTCTCACTTTTCATCTCTTCACGTCCTGTCTCCCGTTCTGCTCTAATGCTTATATCAATATCAGCTGATTGATTCACTCCCCTTGTATGCTGGGATATTGACAGGCATGTCTCTGTGGGGTTATTTGGAGACAGAGGGGAGATAAATCAGTGTAGTGTTCATGCCGTGGTGGTGAAGGTCTGGCAGGCTTTCTTCAGTGAATGATGGTAGTGCTGTATATGTCATAAATGCTTTCAAATGCTGTGAGCCACTGGATACTTTAATGTGAATGTACTGTATAGGTTACATGCGTTGCATAAACTGTACATTTCACCTGGCGATTTTGGAGCAGGGAGGGCCAATCTGTTCAGCACTTTATTAGAAGGTTTATGTTTTAGCTCTGCCTTATATGTGTACAGATTGCGTATGTCATTTTTGTGCTGTTCCCAGCAAATACATAGAAAATATGCAGTAAAATGTCATTTTTTGGGGTTGCTACAGAGATTTCTTTTTCTCATTTAGAAAAGTATTTGGTGAGGGATGTTCAGGCTTTTGCATAGGACTGATTAGATATTGTGTGCTTTGTACATTCTGTATTGAAGGTCTGCCCGAAATGTGGCATGGCCAAAGATGTCCCATAAGGACAGATCAGATCAACTATTTTAACTGTATTAAACTCTGTTTAAAATATATTGAGTGTAAAATATTTACCTCCGCCCACCACAAACCCCACCATTTTTGGCCCATCAAGACAAAAAGTCATAGTATTCCTTGCGTATTAGATCTATAATTGTGACATTTGATGTTGGAGGGTGAGCATAGAACTGCCAGATATACTAAAGGCATCACTCATCTTTGAATCATAGGTCAGAAGTAGGGGTGGGCATAATTATTTTATTTATCTAGATTAATCTCATTGTAATCTTGGAATTAATCTAGATTAATCTAAATTAAAATGGCTCATTTGAATTCTTCCAAAGGTCAGATGATCCCAATGCCTGTTTTTATGGTGTAAACCATGAATATGCCTCCAAATGTTCTCCCAGATCACTTTAATTTAATTCTGAACTCAGTTTAATACATTACCCTTAAAGAAAATGTAAATATAAACTCGAGGTTTAAATACAGAAAAGTCAGGAACGAGAGAGAGAGACAGAGAATAAGATAGAGTGAGAGAGAGAGACAGAGAGAGTGAAAGAGAGAGATACAGAGACCGGGAGAGAGAGAGGATCCGCACGCTCCGGAAAAGTCACGAACAAGAGAGAGGGGCACAGAGAGAGCGCACGTGAGAGAGAGAGCAACAGAGAGAGCCGGACAGACGGACAGAGAGAAAGAGAGAAAATCCGCGCTAAAATATCGAGGTTAAAGTCATCATAGCTTGTGTAGTATAGACCCAGCTCCCAACCCAACTTTGTGAATAGATTAACGGCGATATTTTTAGCATTAGATTTAAATAGTCTCACACTGATTTCAATTAATAATGATATAAAATGGTCACCTGTTTGCTGCCCATTTGCTTGGATGAGCTGCTGCTCGGCCGCTCTTCAGACCTCCCTCACTCTGTGGGTTTTCCCATTCATTTGTGTTTGGAGACAAACCCAGTGTTTTTTCTGTTTGTTTTTAGGACTTAAAATAAATGAAATTTGGTCATGTTTGTTCTTTATGGGCCTTTGCATGTGTTGTCATTTTTAAAACTCCAATATTTGTTATTATTGCATGTTTTTAAGTTATAATAACGCAACACTGAAACACAAACAAAGTTCAGCCTGACATCTGACATCTCTGGCATCAACACAAACAGAGGAAATGGAGGAGTTGATCTGTCGTATGGTGACAGTCTATCATTTGTTGCGCTGCCGGCATGAATCCGTGCAGCTGGTGTTCTAGTGTTAACCAGGAATCTAACAAACCTGGCAAATAACAAAAACAATATTGTTATATTTGTTTTGTGTAAACAAAATCAAATGCTTATAGCGATTAACATCACAATTGCAAACATGTTTTTGTGTGTTGCAAAAGTGCCCTTTCTGTATCATAATAGGTCTTTGTCACCTTTTTCCTGCAGAATTTTTACAATTTTCTCAGCCAGCCAAACTGCCTGAGCACCCTGGACCTGTCCAACACAGACTGCTCACTAGACCTGGTGAGTTCAGCCTCTGGCCTGGCTTCCTTTTTTGGACCTATGATTCCCATCATAACTTGATTAATGGACCTGAGGTTTAAATTAGCTGGTTGATGAATATATTAATTCAGCACCTTCATTTATTTTATGTCCCATGGACATGAATTTTTAAATAAGCTCTGATATGCTCTAGGTTATGGGTGTGTAACATATTTCATAATCATTGTGTACATTTTTAATGGAGTGGATATTCATATATTCCAGCTTTGCTCGGCACTCCTTAGAGGATCTGTCCAGCATCTCACCGTTCTCAACGCGTCTAAGAGCGTCTTCGCCCACAGGTACACTATCAGATAGCATAAACCTTTCATTTCATTACATCTGATTCCTTTGTGATTTTCAACCCTTGTTTAAACTCTATAATATAGGATATAATCTACAATATAATACACAATATACATTGTACACCTATATGTTCAGAACAAGCTGTCCGACGGTGTGAACACTACGTGCATTTATACTCAGAGTATTATGCGAATAGCTTGAGAGCCCTGTCTTCAAGTATATTTTTTGCTGCTTGCCACTGGCTCCCTGTCACAAGGTGGATGTACAGAATACTCTAGTAGCATTTTCCACAA
Organism: Clupeocharax schoutedeni; assembly: GCA_037974565.1. Classification (NCBI taxonomy): domain Eukaryota; kingdom Metazoa; phylum Chordata; class Actinopteri; order Characiformes; family Alestidae; genus Clupeocharax; species Clupeocharax schoutedeni. The sequence continues at coordinate 265 of JBBPDH010194533.1, read as the reverse complement.
CCACATAAGCACTGGTCCTTCTGTCTTGAGATCAGATGAAGGCAATGGCCAGCAATGTTACTGCCAACCATGCCAGAGTCCAAGAGATCATACTGACCTCCATCTCTGGGTGAGAGAGCGTAATTTGCCCTGCTTTCTCGCTCATTACTTGATTCTAGCCCAGGGGTGGGCAAACCTGTCCAGAAAGAGCCGCTGTGGGTGCAGGTTTTCTTTCCAACCAAGAAGAAGCCAGACCTGAGTAACTGAAAACCAAGACCAACTGATT
>JBBPDH010194522.1:0-16021 GCA_037974565.1 Clupeocharax schoutedeni | reverse complement strand
AACACTGAACAAACGTATTGGGATACATATACACACAGCACACACGCGCACGTACACACGCATGCACACACGCACACGCACATAGACATGCACACGCATGTACGTACGCGCACGCACACATGCACGCACATACACGCACACAGGCACGCACGCACACGCACGTACGCACATACCCACACACACGCGCGCACACACGCACGCGCACATGCACGCACATACACACAAACATGCACGCACGCACGCACGTACACACAACACGTGCACACACAAACCCATGCGCACACGCATGCACACACATCCACACGCACACACGCACACAAGCACACATGCACACACACGCGCACGCACACCACACACACGCACGAATGCACACACATGCACATGTTATGGCATCCGAAGGGTGTTTGTTGGCGGCAGGCCCATTTAAAATTTCTAAAGGAATTATTATTATTATTATTATTATTATTATTATTATTATTAACAACAACAACAATAATAAAATTAATAATACTAATATTAATAATAATATATTCATTACATGTAGTGCTTATCTAAAACACTTTAAAAACAACAAAAATATGAAGGACAGATAAACAAACAAGATGATAAAACACCACAAAAAGAACATTTGTGAGCAAATTTAAAAGGTAGGTCCTGAGATTGGCTAAATGTGATGAAAGTACAGTGATACCCCATCCTTGTATTTATGATGTGCATATAGCTATCAGTATTTTATACACTATATGGACAAAAGTATTGGGACATCTTACCATTACACCAATAGGGACTTTAATTATACTGCATTCAAATGTATAAACTGAATTTGGCCCCCTTAACAGCTCTAACAGCTTCCACTCGTCTTGGAAGACTTTCCACAGTATTTTAGAGTTTCTGTGGGGTTCACTCACTCTGTAGAGAAGTTATGAGGTCAGACACTGATGTGGGATGAGAAGGTCTGGATCACAGTCTTTATGGAGCTCGCTTTGTGCGCTGTGACACAGTCCTGCTGGGTTCCTCCCCAAACTGGGTCCACAAAGTTTTTGCCCAAAATGTCTTGATCTGCTGGGCCACTAAGATTGACCTTCACTGGATGTAAGGGGTCTAGCCCAAACCCTATATGAAATGGTGTCCCAATACTTTTGGTGTAGGTTTAGATGGAAATACAAATTTAATTTTTTAAAAAAGGTAACAGTACCTGCATTACATTGTGCCCCAAGGTTCTAGTCATGTGACAAATTAAAAGAAGGAATTTGTGTTATGGTTCTTCTTACTGGTTTTGTAGACAACAGAACCAGCCTGTAGGTCCTTATGTACAGATTTTTGATGTTAATGTATGAACAATGTTAGTGATTGCATTACTGATGGAGTAAAGTTCACACTTTTGTAATTTTGCATCAAAATCCAACCTGCACCCCTGATGTCTCATACCTGATGTCGGGATATTTAGCTATAAGTCCAGAAACCTCGAGGGTCAGCAGGTCGGGGTCTTTGACTTTAATTAGATCTGCCAGTGCAGGGATCAGAGCTGTGGGGTTCACTTCATTAAGGTCACCTTCCTATAAATACACAACGTTAGCATTAGCAGTTAGCATTACCAATGTATAAAGACTCATACACAAAAGAAACGTTGAAAAACTGTCTCTACCCACTTGTTTAGAAAGGGCACCGCTTACTAATACTAAATAAGCTGAGATAACTGTTGAAAATTTGGGGGGAAAGTTTATAATGCAAAAATACGAGGACAAGTCACAGAGCAGTCATGCTACATGCTGCAGCAGGCTTCCTCTTTTTATGACAACTTTTCAGTGTATTATGGCATCTGGTGGACTGGTGGCGGTAATACAGTTCGGTTCTCAGGAAAATCTGCTTTAGTCTGAATCCGAGTCTGAATGCTGGTCCGCGTAAAACTGAGGGATTACTGTATACAAGATTAACTTAATTATTTCTAAACTGAAGGAAATGTGCATTCATGTGGAAATAAAACGAGAGTCAGATCAGTTCAGTGCCTCAGTAAAGTCAAGTTAAGTCAAGTTAAGTCAACAAACTGCAAGGTCCTGAAGATTGCATTGTCATGCACATTACATTTTTTGTATTTTTGCATTTATGTATGTTGTATTTCATGTGTATTGTTGCTGGTGTCTCACAGAGCCAAGTTTTGTTGTATTTTGACAAAATGACAATAAAACTTCTTGTATGTTCTCTCTAGTCTGGCACTCGCTAGTTCTGTCCTGCACTTTTGTAGTCTTGTCTTGTTTCTGGTTGTGTATTTTGTGTTGTTCCACGGTCCTGGAGGAATGCTGTGTTCCGTGTAAATGGCTAAAATGACAATAAACACCTACCTGACTTTAATTTACTTGACTTGAATGGGAGTACATCTCTTTTATAAATTATTCATTGCCTTATACAGTCAAATACATAGCAGAGACAGGAATGACTGCTTTGTTTTTTTCTGCCTGTAATCCTGACTTCAATTCCATGGTGAATTTGTACCAAATCTGGACCTCATGGTGGAACTCACGGCATCTGGGACTCATCAAAACAAGTGTTATACTTATATAACAATAATTAACCCCTTAGACTGCAGGCTTATTATTGCTCCAGCTGTCACTAACTCAGTATCTGCTTTAAATCTGATGTGTATATTCAGTAGCTGCTGATGGATCTCCTTTTAACCCTTAGAACCCACGTATCCCTGCCGGAAGCACAACAAGTGGTAAACTATCATCATACCGAAAAACAACCCCTGCATTGTGTTTTGCTTCTCAAGTTGTCAGACGTCATGCTGAGCTTTGTTTGGTGTTCCTGTGTCACATAGAACCAAAGTTACTGTAATTTAAAACCATGCAATAATAAAAACCACTACTGGGGTTTAAAAACAGCATCCCACACAAATTAACATAAAGAACAAAAATGAACACATTTCTTTAATTGTAGATCTTAATTTTAGACCCGGGAGAACTCTCAGGATAGTCTCCGCCCACAAGTGGGTTCTGAGGGTAAACACTGGTTCTAGACTCTTTTACACCAGTTATATTTACTGAAATCGGAGTTAACTGATACACTCTGAGTTCTGAGGGTAAACATCGGTTTTAGACTGATTTACTGATGTTTAATATCTTCTTATATTATGGGCTCAACAGACTTTGACAAATGGTTTTCCTAGCCCTTGTGAGGGGATTTGCTGTTTAGGTAGAGCTTTGTTTTTGGCTCTGCACTTTTTATTCACAGCACATTGAAGTTTGTTTCTCTTCTGTTCCCTCAGTGATCTTACGGTGCTCTGGAAGTGCTCCTTCAGCTGCTGGGCGTCCTGGACCATCTGCAGGGCGAGCTGCTGCCTGTCCTCTTCACTCCGGCAGATCAGCTTCTTCTGCATCAGCACCCGCACGTACTCCACCACCATCAGCCTCTGACACTCCTCCTGCAGCCGCTACACACACACACACACACACACACACACACACAACACACACACACACAAAACCTTAAGTGGTAGTCCAGGTTATTTATAAGTCATCTATAATATTAATCTCGTAAAGGGTTAGATTATTCAGCTCAGGAACCCAGTGGTGGTATACTGAAGGTAGGATTTAAACACATGACCTCTCAGTCCAGAGGCATCCTACCCACTATTCTCCAGTCCCGCTAATAAAATAGTCTTGCACATTTTCCTCAGTTCTTCCCTGCAGAAGCTCCTCCCTGTGGATATCCAGAGCGACTTACCATATTTTACAATATTTTAACTATATTTTACCATATTTTTTACCATATTTTACTATATTTTACCATATTTTACCATATTTTACTATATTTTACCATATTTACCATATTTTACTATATTTTACCATATTTACCATATTTATAATACATCCTGGTACAGAAGCGGCACAGATGATGGACAACTGGTTTCATAACCAGTGGAGCACAAACCCAGGAGGTAATAAGACAGTCCCACCGGGTGGGTCCAGCAACTGGAATTGGTGGTTTTCTGTTTTGCTACCATTATTTGACAAAATAAAGGAAACCACCAATATCATTTTAGGTTGTATAGCTGTTTTTATTGAATATTTCTAGAAGCTTTAGTTTCATCCATGACAGGCAAGTGTTCTACCCACTGGGATACTACCACCAGTGCCATGGAAAGGTGGGGCTTCACTCACCTGGCGGCAGGGTGAGCGCACGCGGCTGTAGAGCTCACAGTGGTGCTCCAAAACGCTGCACACTTTGGGGATGACGTCTCCTTGGGCCAGCCAGGTGCGAGACAAGAGCCCCTGTAGGTGGGGCTGCAGGTCCAGCAGAAGCTGATCCATCACCAGTCGACAGGCTTTCTTCACGGCCCGGTCCAGAGCGGTCAGCGGCCCCGGTGGGATCCGGGAAAAACGCACAGACACCCGTGAGCTCACCTGCTGATGCAGGATCTCTGTGGACATCCTGAAGGTTTTACAACATTTAAAGCATGTTTTGAACCTAAAAACTAAACACTGAACATATAAATGACATAAAGAGCCTTAATCTTAACCCGTATCCATAAAATCTGGACTTAAATTTCCATCTGAAATTAGTGGAAGTTTGTAGATCCCAGATCAATACTGTGTAGGCAACATTCCAAGTACTTTAGCCCATTTTTATAAAAACAGTATGTCATTCAGAAATGAAGTCGTATGTATTTTAGGGTAATTTAGGCATGCGGGTCACACCATACTAACCTGGTGCAAACACTGAGGGGAAACACATATTCAGAGACTTTTATTTAATATATTTTCAGTGTAACAAACTGCAAAATAATACATATAGGACCATGCATGTCCATGCATGAGATGTTCTGGTAGAGAAAATGCAGTGATACACATGTAATTTAATGGTGCAGTCCATGCAATGTTCCAAAACCTGGTTATCTTAGTGGAGTTACACCCCTAGAGAAGCTCAGGTAAATTATTGTACATTTGCCCCTAAACTTTGCACTTGAAAATATGAATGAGAAATCAAAACCATAAATAAAGATGTGTTTAGAAAACAACACTTGAAAGATCTGAATCACTGAAGGGAATGAATATCCCTTAAATATTCTTGTCAGTAGAACTTGTTGACTAATGTGTATTGTAAAGTTCGATTGTCTTTGGATAGGAGTGCCATGCAGCATCATTGCTAAGGAAGGTAAGAGAGAAGCCAGCGGTCGGTGACCTGAAAGCAGCAGGAGCAGCATATTCAGAGAACAATAAGCAATGAACTGCACCACAATCCTCTCCATTCCTGAACCCCACGTTAAACTCCTCTGTTAGAAAAGAAGCACAGAGATGCACATCTAAAAATTTGTGCACACAAGCACTTAATTTGGTCCAAGTAGGTGAAAGAATCATTGTGTGGTGCTGCTTCTTGGCACTCAGTACTGAGGCATGTCATTCATAGGAGCATGGAGTGACCGTAAGATATTAGAGAAGAATCTTTTCAGCCAAGAGAGGGAAAAAAAAGTCGATGTTTCAGCGAGACAATGAAGCCAAACACACAGCCAGAAAAACTCAAGAGTCGTTTCTATAGACAGTAAATGTGCCTGCATGGCCTCGCCAGACTCGTGACTCCAAGTCTGCTGAAAAAGTATTTTTAAAATTCCAAGTTATGCATTTAAACTGCAACTGCCAGCTACTTTGCAACAAGGTACTCATGTTATTCATTGGTTGTGTGTGAATATCTATAATTGTAAGTACAATGTATATGAAATGATAACAAAAGTGTCTCAATACTTGTTTCCCATCACTGTATAAACTTGTAAGCTGCATTGCTTCAGTGCAAAACTAAAAATGCAAACTTTACACATCACTTTTGTTGACTATATTTGTTAGGTTTTTTAACAAAACTATCCCTTCAAGTACTCTACACATAATAATAAACCATTTTAAGAAGAAACGTCCTTAAGTCACACATAACATGCCTTTATAACAGCACTATTGTTGACATACTGTCAAAAGAGACCTGTACACCATCTCACTTGAGGATGATGCAGTTGCTGATGCAGGCCAGCAGGTAATGGAGGTAGAACTTGCTGTTAGCTGTTGGGTCCTTACGATGCTCCTTACCATATTCGACAATTGCATCTCGAAATCTGAGTGGAATTCAGAACTAATATCAGAAAACTGATCGTTGATCCCGGAGGAAATTGCTTATGTTGCGCGCACACACACACACACACACAGATAGAGACAAGAACATAATACAATATACAATAAAATCAAAACAAAACTCAAAAAATACTCTGTACTACTAGCACTATACTACAAACACAAAACATGATCAACACAAAGCATAGATATTAGTTTGATGTGACACACTTGATATAACTATTATACAAATAATCTATGGGAGCTAAACATAAATGTCACACACACACACACACACATGTGCCTGGTTCGGTTCACCTTGTCTTGAAACCTTCGATAAGTTTTATCCCTTATAGCTGGGAAACTCTAGTACAGGAGTTTGACATCTCTGACATAAAACACCTTCAGTTACATCCTAACTATGTACTGCAGCTCATACCTGGTGAGAAGGTTCTCCATCTCATAGAGCCCCATCTGAATGGTCTGATCCCGCAGAGTTTCACTGATCATCAGAGCAACACGTGCATTCTCTTCTAACATCTGCACATGTAAAGCACACAGTTACATTCCAGCATTGTTTGCTTTCCACATTTCTGGATTTTGAAACATGACCCATTGTAACAAAAACTGTGTATCAGCAGATGGACTGCAGTGCATTACAAGAGTCGTGTGACTAAAAAACTGCCAGTTTGTGTAAACATAATATAGGCCCTCAACCAAAAAGCCCTTTTATCTTTTATCGTTACAACTTTGTAACAAGATGACCGTTATAAAGGGCTTGTAAATGATAATCAGGTGGTTAATTAGGTTGTAGACAGTTTATAAATCATCAAAAAGCAGTTTTAAGCAAGCTCCCGTTTTGTGAAGATCTGGTGTTTGAATGGTAGTAGCATGTTAACAAAGACCAGACAGTTTAACATTCTTCCTGAGAAAGAGACCAGATAAACTCAGCAACCGAGAAACAGTGCATTAATGTATGACAGTTATAACTAGTTTATAACTGCATATTAATGCGTATAATTAACAACATGATTAACAACATGATTATTGATCATTTATAAACTCTTAATATGGGTAGAATTATTGTAAAGTAGTACAGTGTTATCTATTATTTTGGTTGACAAAATCGAAACATTTTGAGATGCTTGAGTGGTGCACAGTGCTACCTGAGTGATGATGGTTGGGAGGCTTGTGTGGTAGCAGCCCTCGTGGTCAATATCAGGTTCCTGATCCCTCTGCCAGTCTGTCAGCTCCACCTCAAGGGCCTTCTGCATCCATTCCGAGACGCTTTTCTATCAGGGAGTGTACACACATAGTTCAGCTGTGAAACCCCTCACTCACTACATGAGTTATCTGGAGGCTAATTGTTTATTTTAACCCCTAAAACATGAGCAGCACAGGATCATGCCAACAAATGGTTAATATAGGTTAATAAAGTCTTCATATATAATAATAAAAAACACTACTGGGGATTTTAAAATGGCATCACACGTAAATGAGCATAAAGAACAAAAATGAAGGAAGTTATTATATTTTAGGTTTTAGAAACAAATTGAAAAAAACACTAAGAAGAACTTTCAGGATGGTCTCCGCCCACAAGTGGGTCGGGAAAACCCTCAGAGGGAAGGGCTCCAGAGATCGGCCGAGAGAAAAAGCAGCAAACAGCGAGTGTAGGAGAACAAACACAAGTTCTAGAATGTTTTACACTGTTCATATTTACTGAAATCAGAGTTTACTGATACATTCTGAGTTCTGAGGGTTACAAGGAATAAGGACCTCATAAACCATTGCAGCCTCACCCGCACAGTGTGCACGTATTTGTTCTGCAGCTGCTCCAGACCTTCCTGAGATATTAACGGCCCCAGTTCTTCCTGGTCCAAATATGACGCGAGGGCAGGATCACCCATCATCTCTGAGCTGGAGGAGAAAACACTGACTGGTCAAAATGCAGGATCTTGAGAAACACAGATTTACATTCATGTAGCCTATAAACTGTGAAACAAAGCTACTGCACTGCAGTGGCTTATTCTGTGATAAAATACTTAGAATCTATATTTTATTTTATTTGTCCTTCTTGTGGTATTTACATGGTGTTTTGTAGCAAAAACAGCCAGAAATCATTGTCAGTTGACCGTCTGCTGGCCCCTCCAGAATTAAACAAACTGTTTTTGTTACTGCGCTTATAGGAATATAAGGAGGAAACGCCTCAGGGTCTTCAGGAAAGGTCTAATCTTTTCTGGGATTAAAAAATGAATGCTTGTGATTTTTACCATTTTATTCTGACTGAATCCTGTTTGCAATAGAGTCTGCAATACACAGACTAATGCAATAAAATTCTTACGTTGTTATCAAGTTCTACGTCCCTGACTCTTTACTGAAGGAGTCACTCTAGAAATGCAAAATAGAGCATAAAAATGTGTAAATATGTCAATAAACTTTAGAGAAATGTTCAAACGCAATCCTGTTAGCTTAGAGCTGACATACTATTAGAATCCTACAGGGGCACTAGTCGAAATTTGCATTGTTTTGTAGAGATTGTTTTGATTGTTTTTTTTTATATTCGTGGCCTAAAGTGAAGTCCAAGTTGCCAAAGATGTGTCACAGGGCAGCGGCCAATATACAGTTGCGTTGTGTTCCTGCGACAGCACAAAAAACTATACAGTTATGTGACAGTAAATTAGCTGAATTTACATTAATATTTGTTACATTATATTTTTCTAAATAATTTATAATTATATTTTTCTAAATAATTTAGCACTGAAATTATATATTGCCATGAAAATGGAGGATATCCATGGAGGTTTTTGCACATTTGTGGGTTTCTGTGAACAATTCTATGAAAAAATCCATGAACAACTGAGACCGCGAACGCTAAACCGCGACTTCATGGGGGAACAGTGTACACACACAGCTGCACCTGTTGTAGATGTGCAGGACCCAGTTTAGGACAGCAAAGATCTCCCCGCTCTGCAGCTCCCAGCCGATGATCTGACTCAGGTGGGCCTGTAGGCAGCGGTGGCAGGCGTGCAGGTAAGCCTTGGTCATTTGGTAATGAGGAGGAACACACTGTTCCAGCAGATTCCGCACGGTCCCCAGGTCACTCATGATGCTGTGCTGAAGGGCAGAAAGATGACCGGCCAGTCCGGGGCCTCGAGTGTGCAGGTACGACGCGCTGCGGAAACGCGCTTCAACCGTCTCCTCCAGCACCTGAAAAGAACAACTACTGCATCACTATTGACTTAAGTCCTGGGATTCAAACCCATTACCTTCCAATCACAAGGGCAACTCCCTGGCCACCACACACACCTTAAAATATGACCCTGCCTCTTTTACTTTGTTCATAAAAAGGGTCAGGTCCCAGCTCAGCACTGTAAATCTTTTTCTTTGTGTGAATAAACCTAAATAAACTCAATATATAATTACTGAACTCTTTATTAGGTGAATTAGCACAGAACATAAAACATAAAATGTTATGGCAGGTGTCAAATCCTCTCATGAGTTGTCATGATATATTACACCCATTCGTTGAAGTCTATATGTCCATTAATATAACATTAACATCAACATACAACATACTATGTGTGACATCATAACAGTTTATATCACATCATGAGGTCACATCATAAATCAACGCAGCGTCTTTCATGACAAATTTATGAATCGTAACATGACACTGTTTCATTATTAAACATAACCTGTTGTGGCAGCTGGTGGTCTAGTGGTTAGAGAGTTGAACCCTGCAATCAGAAGGTTGTGGGTTTTGGTCTACACTTCTCCCAGCACCCCTCGCTGGTGGCAGCTCCCTGCTTCACGTAGGGAATGGGTTTAATGGAGAGAAAGAATTTCACACTGTGTGGTGTGGTGTGTTCACACATGACTATAAGGGCCTTCTTTATTTTATGACAACTTGCAACACCATAACATGTTAATGGCATGGTACCACAACCAGTCAAAAGTTTGGACACATCTTCTCATTCCATTTTTGTTCTTTGTCTTTATTATTTTCTAGATTGTAGCTTCATATTGAAAACAAACAAAATGATGAAGGAACACATGAAATTATGCACTAAACAAAAACAGTTAAAGAAACCAGAATCTGTTCTGTAATAAGGGAATAATGGACTGTTGTTATTTACTTAGTTAAGTGCTTTATGCCATAATGTGCAGTAGAACCGTAGTGAAACAGGATCTCTAACTGTCGACCAACCCGACCATCACAATGAATCTGAGTGAAAAAATGCCAAGAGTGTGCAAAGCTGTCATCAGAGCAACAGGTGATGTTTTCAGTATTAATCTACAATGTAGCCGATAATAAAAACAAAGAAAATCGTTGAATGAGAAGGTGTGTCCAAACTTTCGATTGGTAGTGTATGTCAATGTCCTGTAAATAAAATAAAATAAAGTTAAATAAAGTGCGAACATGGGATGTATGCTTCCATTTCATTCAGAGGTGATGCATGTAACCAGTCTTAAGTTGAGTCTCCAATCAAAACAGTTAAGTCCTAAACAAGTCAGCATGTGTTCTACATGTATCACCAAAAACCTATCAATAATACAATAATAAAATAACACTAATACAAAAGTATAGCTAATATTAAAACACTAACAATAGCCTGTTTAAATGTGCATGTAATATAAAGTAAACAGCAAGATATTACTGTTATTATAATGTATTATTAAAGATTATTATCACTATTATTATTCTTGATGCAAGTCTTAACCCACACAACTGTATGAACAAGGAGTAACATTAGTGCAACTGTATCTGAAATAATAAAGTACTCCTGAATAAGAAAATGTAGCTGGAAATGATTTAACTGATGTTGATTTACTGTGAGCCAGTTTTCAGCCCCCCCCCCCTACAGAACTACTCAGGTTGCTGAGTGATAGAGATAAGCAGTGTCACCCAGCACTATCCATCCAGTCAAACAACCCAAACTAGGTCAGGTCTGTATTTTAACATTGAGAAATTCATTAATATGGCAAATATCCCATGTGTTTTCAAATGATGCATTACAATGACGTCAACTAGCTGGACATCAACTAAAAACCTCTGCCCGGATCACCTACAAAATCTCCCTCCTAACCTTCCAATGTCTGCATGGTAATATATTGGTCATACTTAAAGGAACTCCTCACCCCCCATGACCACTCATGCACTCTGAGCTCCACCAACACCCAACTTCTCCTCCCTCCCCGGACTTGCTGCCACCCCACTGAAGATAGGGCTTTCTCCTGCACTGCCCCACGTCTATGGAATGCCCTCCCTCCACACTTGAGGGCTCCACAGACTGCATCTTGTTTTAAGAAAAGCCTGAAAACTTTTCTTTTTAGCCAATGTTTTAAATGATTGCTTGATTGCTTGCTGTATTTTAAAATTTAATTATTATTACAGAACAAAAGATGTTTCTCCATGTTTCTAACACTTTGAGTCTTTTCGAGAATCAGATCAAAGCCTACGGAAGTTCACGAGTTATTTTTTACATTTATAGAGCCGAGTCAAGTCTCAGATCATTAAAGTCGTGCCTCAGGTCCAAGTCCACCAACCTACAGACACACAAACATGTCTAGACTGACTGATGTTTGGGTTTATGGAAAAAATGGTTTAAATGACTAGTTTTTAGGCAAACATGCTCTAAAGAGTTCTACAGCAGTGGTTCGCTTCATTAGTTTATCAACTGCACCAGCTGTGTTGGGAGGGGAGGCTCTAAAATGTGCAGGTTAGATGTACTCAAAGGTGTAGATCTGTGCAGGGACAGTAGTGACAAGTCCCTACCAATATCCAGTTACTCCTAGCAATGATTTTAAACAAAATATACAAACAAAACAAACATTTTCTGTCAACGATTCAAATTAATATCAGTTCTGTTTCTATTCTGCAAGTCCCGCCTTCCTAATCCAGTATTGCTATCTGATTGGCTGTGCTGTTTCTTGCTAGCGCATGGTTGGCTGAAGCTGTTTCTGGTTTAAGAAACACTAAAGCTCAAAACAGTATATGTGTGGATGTAGGAGAGAAAGAGGGTGAGTTTATAATAACAGCTCTGTTCTCAAAAATACAGAAAACATGTTTAGTGTTGATTCAGAGACTCGTGTTACACGGTAAGCCAAAACGCAAAATGTACGGCGACACCCCGTCCAAATTTCTAGATCATTATTCTGAAAAGGTAATAGTACCTCCATTAATATCTACTTCAAGCTTCCAGTCAGTCTATATGTCCCCATATGTACTGTGTACATTTGATGGTAAGGTGTGAAAGATTGCACTATGATTGGAGTAAAGTTACCACTTTTGTGTCCCCGTCAGTGTCAAAGTCAAACCTACACCCTTGGTGGTACTCCAGGACATCAGGATTCTGTGCTAAAAGATTATAAATTAGGCACCAAACCTTGAAGAAGCGTCGTCTCCAGCAGCGAGGTCTTCCTGGGGGCATTGGCCTGTTCTGTGTTCCAGACACACTCCGCCGTTCCTCCAGAAAGATCTGATCCAGTGCTTCCTCGCGCTCCACAATCCGCACTGCCGACACAAACGGGGTGGGGTTCTGGAGGGACAGGGTCAGTCCACTGCCCACCACAGCCCACAGCTCTTTAGCCAGGGCCTCCACCAAGCGTCCTACGCCGGAGAAATAGTCCTGCACCAGCTTGTCATCCTCAGGGCTCAGGGTGGTCCCGGGCAAGCCCCCAAATCCTCGAAGCTGCAGCAGCACCTCGTCTTGCCAGCGCTCCAACTCCATCAGCCGGGCATGAGCCTCCAGCAGCCGCCGCGACTCCACCAGGCGCTCCGTCTCCAGTACCATGATGCGGACTGGGACAAATAATTTTCAAATATCACATTTTCCACTTTAAAATAAGATTATCCTTAGAAATGGTTGTAAAACAGTTGTCAGGCTCATTATTTGGCAATATCTGGTGTTTTAATGGTAGTAGCATGTTAACAAAGCCCTGATGAAGCTGACAGTTTAACATTCTGCCTGGGAAAGAGACCAGAGACAGGCCTGCACCAGTGTGCACTAAATTTGCACTAAAATGTATGTAAATGCAACATTTAACAGTTATCTGTGTAGAGGATGTGTAATTAGATAAATATATAAGAATCAGAATGTTATAACCCTGAAGAGACACAGAGACAAGAACATAAAATACAGAGTTTACAGAGTCTTGATATGAAAATACACTATACTATATACACACATGCTGTGCATAAATACTACAAATAAAAAACTTATAGTTGTGAAATCTAACAACACATATGGTAGTACGTTATTGTAGCAAGGTGAATGTCTTCCAAGAAGAGTGGAAGGGTTTAGAGCTGCAAAGGGGGACCAACTGCATATCAGAGTTTTAAATATACATACAGTATCCATAGGTGAAATATAGCGATAAACTAATGACTCCAGGCAGTTTGATGCATTTAAGCATTGAAATAAATGTTTGTGTTAAAAGGGGGCAAATGTACAGTCAGAACCCTGAACACTAAAGTCCACTCAGCTCAGCTGTGCGAGAAATAGAGAGGGCCATTAACGAGGGACAGAAACAGGATGCTACAGAACTTAGCTCGTCCATTATCTGTGGCTATTTGGTTTGATTATTTATTTATTTATCTGGGAAAATATAGATAAACACTGTTACGGTAACATCTGACATATAACAGATATATGTCTGTGGGGCTTCTGACCAAAACTAATTTGCAGGTCCTGAATTTTCATGATTGTCATGTACATCATTCCCTCCTGAGCAAAATAAAATATTATTTTAAATCAGCTTAGTCACTAAGAAAGTAAGTAACTAGATGATTTGTTGCTAAAATATTTTCCTCCTCGGTTCCTCCGGCTGTTGTTTGGATTGTGAAACTCCATCAGCAATTTAATGAAGGTCTGATCGAATCAGGTTTCTGATTAAACTACAGTAATACTAAACTTCCACAATAACACAATGATATACTGAACATAGCATCACTGTTTACTGTAGAATAATATTTATATTCATTATTTTTCATTTTATTTAGTGTATTTAATATTTAATAATTAGTGCTAAAACACTCCCTACTCCGATTTTCTATATTTTCACATGTTGCACATTACTGTATTTCATATGAAAATGCATCACACACTTGAGTCCAGTACATCCTTTCAGTGTAATATAATATTGTTTTTGGCAGACAGCAGTACAGTTACCTGAGTAGAGGCGGGGCAGGTTGCTGACAGCAGCCAGTAGCTGGCAGTGATTGGTCGAAATCTCCCTCAGGGTCTCCAGGGTGAGGATGCCCTCAGCGTTCTCCCTGCACTCCTTCCTCACTTTGCACATGGCCTGGGAGACCTCTCTCAGCTCGGCACGCGCCTCTCGCAGCTGCCCCAGACCCCAGTCCACCCCTTCCAGGTACGACTGCACCACTGACTGTGGAACAGCCGTACAGTGAGAGAAAAAATCCAAAGTGCAAAGTGTCAGAAAATACAGCAAAATCCCATCCTAGAATTACAGAGATGGCCTTTCAAAGTCTTTGCTCAGCCATTGGTTTAATGTTGGTCTGATTTCAGTAAATATATATAGAACAGTCTAGAACCGGTGTTTACCCTTTAGAGTCAGTTTGCTGCATTTTCTCTCGGCGCACCGCTGCTCGGCCGCTCTCCAGAGCCCCTCCCTCTGCGGGCTTTCCCCACCCACATTTTTGATCTTTATATTCATTTGTGTGTGACACTGTTTTGAAACCCCAGTAGTGTTTTTATTACACATTTTTAAACTACAGTAACTTTGCTTGTATGTGACAAAGGAACTCCAAACAAAGCTCTGTGACTCCTGTGTTAAAAACAAGACACTGCAGCTGTATTTAGACATTTCTTTTTTGGCCCAAAGGCTTTAAAATAGATTAATCATCATGAATCATCATGAATTCATGTTTTTCTGTGCTTGCTTGCTACAGTAGCACATATACTAAAATTGGAACAATACAGAGAAGATTATATATATATATATCGGTCTTTCCTCCCTTACTGTAGTTCTGAGTTTAAATAAATGTTGATGATGAATCCCTGATTGGGAAAAAACACTGTAAAAGCGCATTATAATCAACAGACCTCATTTGCTGGACTTTTAAAAAGAAAATTCAGAAAATTCCAGAAAACAGTTCAACAGAAATCATGTACCTTCAGTCTAGAATTGATGGATGAGGTTCTCTGACTCTCCCTTTTCCTGTAGTGTCCCAGCCTCTCCAGGTTCTCCGGCTGACAGAACACACCTGAGGCCCATTTGAGAGCGGCTCCACGTGCCAAACACTCCGCCCGCGCCACCTCTGGCCACACCTCATCTGGGACCATGACATCTGCCGCTCAAAGGGAAGCAATCGAACCACTGAAATGACTTTCCACACGACTAAACGGATTTCATACGGACTCGCTTATGTTTGACTGACAAATACTGTTCTGATGTAAGAAGTGGAACTGCTGTACAGATTTAAAATCATGTAAATGGAGTAAATTGGTCTGTCAGTGTGGATGAACATCATCAACCCTCAGGACGACTGAGAGTCACTCTGAGCATCTGCTGACTCTGGACCAGAGCTTCTGCTGAACATGTAAATGTAAATATACTTCTGTCCCATTAAAAGGCCTGTAATGACCTCAGCAGTTTTGTGCCTTTAGTGTTTTTACCTTTTTCTGCTCATGAAATGTTTCCTGACTGGGCTTATGAGCCAGGAGTGTTCAGTCCTACTTTTGTAACATTAATTTCTAAATATCTTTATCATATGATCATTATTCTCCTGTTCTTGTACTCTGGTGTGGGTGAGTTTCCTAATAAATCCTAATAGTCTGGTCTACAGGCAAAAATCAGTTTCTGTGGGTTCTGTAGTGTTTTTCATGCTGCTTTCAGATCTGTGTTTAGTTTTTCCTGCAGGTACAGTGTTTGTGATGAAGCTAGTTCTATACTGCATGATAGTTGGT
>JBBPDH010194519.1:737-16021 GCA_037974565.1 Clupeocharax schoutedeni | reverse complement strand
CTATCTATCTATCTATCTATCTATCTATCTATCTATCTATCTATCTATCTATCTATCTATCTATCTATCTATATTTACGTTTAACCTGTGAGTTGTAGCCTATTTTTAGCTTTATTCAGCAGCAGATGCTGATAAATTAGAAGGGCTGGTAAGAACTCTAAATAAAAGAGAGATCTAGCTCAGACACAGAGCCCCTTGCTCTAGGAAGTGCCTTATTCCTCACACATGAGACTGGTAGTCCTGTAATATCCCGAAGAATGCAGACCATACGGGGGAGTGTGGCCCATATGTTTCTGTTTCCTGTCTAAAACTCTCAAAACTTCCCTTGAAAAATCCCTAAACCCGACCTGAGGAAATTTCACCCCTGCCCACCAAAATCCACACAGGTTATAATTACAAAGACAACAGAACACGTGTGCGGTACGAGGACAGAGCTGTTAGAGGTGTGTGTGTGTGTGTTGGGGGATGATGGAAAGAAAGAGAGAGAGAGTGAGAGAGAGAGAGAGAGAGAGAGAGAGAAGCGGGATGGCACCTCCATAGGGAAGCGATAACAGTGATCTCTTGCACCACGCTGATGCCAAACTGTCATTAAGCAGTCAATGGCCTAATTATAGCTTTAAACATGGCTTAAGTTAAAAGAGAATACATCATTAATTTCAGACAGTGACAACCTCATGTCCAAATAGCACATTCATTAATAATCCAATATCCATTATTTATGTTCCAACAGGAGCCAAATGAGTATTTAATGTCATTCAAACACAGCCTCCCCAACACCCCCCACCCCAAACACACACACACACACACACACACACACACTTACACACTTTTTGAACCCCTTTAAACTGCATTGTATGTGGAACCAAACTTGAAATCTTTAGTGCTGGAATTTTAAATGAATTGTATGTGTGTGTGTGTGTGTGTGTGTGTGTGTGTGTACCCACACACACACACAAACACACTAGAAAGATATGTGTGTGTATTTTAACTAGACACATCTACAAATATCAGAAATCAGAATCAGAATCCGAAAACTGTATTTATCCCGGAGGAAATTGTTCACATCACGACTGCACACTCAGACAAGACATAACAATACAGAATAAAAATACCTGAATATATAATAAATATACTCAGACTAGAAATATATTAATAAACGGAATAGTACAGCTTACCCGTAACAAAAGTATACTAAGAGAATATGCGTGTATGTCTCAATATATTTGAAATACACAAGCACACATATATATGTCTCTATCTACTTGTGTGCATGTGCATTTGTGTGTGTGTGTGTGTGTGTGTGTGTAGGGAAGAAACAGCTTTGGGTTCTCTGGGACGTTTACTGCTTTGGCCGCTGGCCCCTGCTGTTTCTCTTTAACTTAATTTCAGCCGACAGAAGGTTAATGAACTCTCCCATCATGACCACAAATACGAGAACCAATTAGCGAGTCTGTGGCACTTTTCCTTGATGGCGCTCTGGTTTGTTTTTGTCACCTGCTGGCCTGCATCTACTCATCTGTTCTTCAGGAGCGCATGATTGTACACACATTCTGCAATGAGCCTGTGTCTACTTGCAGCTTTTATTGTGACATGTGGCCCATTTTGATGATCCAGTGTGCAGTACACACACACACACACACACACACACACACACACACACACACACACGGCAAGACAAACAGTCTGACAGTATGGTGTTTGTTCTTAACGTATAACAGCTTTCTCTGTCGCTCTCCCTCCAGCTGACACACACACGTGCTCAGACACACACACAAACACACATGGAGCGTAGTGTTGGGAGGCTTAATTACAGCAGACTGTGTTAAGCTGTTATTTCAGCAAATATTTGACCAGTGAAAGCTCCTATATAATGCAATTAGATAAGTACTGCTGTGTTTACCCATCCGCCGGATAGGTCAGCTACGAAAATAAGCTCACATGAAACCGGCCTGTTAGATGGCTCTTATCTTCCTGATCAAAGAGAAACAGTGTGACGGAGTTGACTGTCCAAACCCCAGCATGCACTTTACTTAAGCTGGCATTAGCCGGTAACGACGGAAGCCCTCTCAGGTGTTCCTGCACATTTGTTTTGGCTGTGAAAGGTGAACATGTTTATGGTGGTTTTGTCTATGTCTATGTTAAATCAGTGTTATGAGTTAAATCAGCAAAGCGTGTATGCTTGGTGGATAATGCGGATAGGACTGCATGGATTCGAGACTTATTTGCTACATTTTGATACGTAAGACACGACGGGCAGAAATGATGGCTCTGCATTTTTGTGAATTTTGCGTCCACAACATCAATCACATCTTCGCTTAAACTGTAATAATAGAAATTATCAAAAGTTAACTAAAATGTGTTTAAATTTTAGTACATTTAGGCAATTCACATACACCAGTGTCTTCATATGTATACACAATCAGGGTTTCAACATAAAGTCACAGTTCAGAGTTCTCAGATTTTTTCTTAAACACTAAATAATAATTGTTTGTGGAAAACCTCGCAAGTTTGTGGAAACGACAGATATCCTCCGCATTTTTGGTTTTGGGTTTTTTTTGTGGCAATTTAGAACTATTCATGAATTTTTGCACTAAATGATTAAGAATTTACTAATTATGTTACATAAATATGAATGTACATAAAATATAACTCTATAATTTTTTTAGTACTGTCAAGAGAACACAATTGGCTGCTTCCCCGTGATGCACCTCTGGCAGCTGCAGACCCGCGTGACAGAGCATACCATAGAAAACGAGCTTGCATGAATGACATTACAGTATATACAGAGGGAACATCAGGCTGCGGGAGACAGCAGTTGAGTCTACACTGTATAGTATGAACACGGGTTTACCAATACATACAGGGCAATGCATTAAGCTGAGTTTAAATGTTTTGAGGACATCAGTGATCAACTGGCAAAAATGTATATCTTTTGTCAGTGGTAAAGCCTGCCCCTCTGTCGAGTAACTGACACTTTTATGAAACTGTAAATATTTGTTAACAAATAAACATTTCTGTATTAGTATAAATATTTGATTTTTACCAGCATCACTCCGTTGACCTCCAAACATGGCCTCTTAACTCTGATTTGAGGTAACAGCTTGTTTCTCCAGATACAATTCAAACCATTAACTAGCCATTTGCTAGCTAGCTAGCATGCTGTCCTTACATTAAATATAAATAAGATTAAATGAAGGCCTGCAGGACTAGACAAATTAAAACTAATCAGCAATGTACCAGTAATATGATACAACTATAAAAATATACATCTGTCATCGCAGCTCACGATGACACATGTGACATTATTATGGCGTGATTAGTGTGGTGTAATGTAGCAGAATTTCCATAACTTTCTCTGTCAACCCTGGCTTAAATACAGATTAAGCCAAGACTAATCCTTTCACTTTAAAGCCAGACGCCTATGACAAACAGCCCCCTGAGAGAATACAGGAGGAGAATGAAGGAAAAAACATGTAAATATTGTAACAAGCAATG
The DNA here is from genome assembly GCA_037974565.1 of Clupeocharax schoutedeni. Taxonomy (NCBI): domain Eukaryota; kingdom Metazoa; phylum Chordata; class Actinopteri; order Characiformes; family Alestidae; genus Clupeocharax; species Clupeocharax schoutedeni. The sequence goes on along the minus strand of JBBPDH010194519.1, from coordinate 12,526 downwards.
CCACCTCTGTGACAGGTCTAATTGATAATTAATTAATAATAATTAATTAATTATTGCTTGTTAATAATTGCATGTTTTTTTCATGTTTCACTACATGTTGTACTTGTATAAGTATGTACGTGACAAATAAAGAGTCGGATAGCAGGATAAGTGTCCTGTAGCATGATCCAGACAAAAATCCAGGGTTAGATTTTTTAAAAGAAGTTTAAAGTTAGCTGGCTAAGTCATAAATCCTGCTGGCTCCGTCTGTTCTGAAAGTATTTACAGAGCCTTAAAACTATCCGGGTTTACCTGCTGAACGGATGCCATTAAGCCATCTATACATGTAACCAGCCCTTTCTTTTATCAGACTTCTTCTGTTATCTGTCACTAAGATACGTCTCTAAAACTTTGTTTAAAAGGATACCTTTCGTTTAAGGTATGACAATGCAAATGCAGCTACAAAATGGGTTCAGTTGTGTAAAATTATTGAGATGACTTTATCTGGACCATATTTTGGTGCATTTGGAGCATTTCATTCAAAATTAATAAAGGCAATAAAAAGCCAGGGGTGAGGGAGGATGAAGTGAAAACAGTGTAATAATTAATATTATTAAAAATGAATCATTTTTAATAATATTATTAATATTACCCCTTATTATCACAATGCATTAGTGTTCTGGAGTGGTGTGATTAACTTCAGTGATGACAGAACACACACACACACACACACACACACACACACATACACACTCAAAATCCAGAATAATTACTTAAGTCATGACAGATTGCCTCAGCGTAGGTCACTTTATGGGGTCTCCCTGCCCCCCCCTGGCCCCCTCTCTCTCTCACTACCCCCCCAGCCTCATCTCTTGCAGTGCCTGCTAGGACACTGTCCCTCCAGGGGGAACGATTTCCGCCTGCTTGGCTGCCTCTGTGTCTGCAGGCACAGGTTGGCATGAGTCCGGAGAGTGGGTTACACTGCCATCTGTCTCTGCAAAGGGCTCTGTGTGATGCCCTGCTGGTAATGAACCGCTAATGAACGAGGAAACAATCTTTCTTTCTCGCTCTCTTTCTCGCTCTCTGAGTCAGCAGTATATTCCCATCCTCTGCCCAGTTTTATTCTGTTTGAATCTGGATCAGGTTGAAAGACGCCCCTCATTCCCAGTCACTCCGTCTGCTTGTGTCATTATAAGACGTCATGGTCTTAGTTGGGCTTAGTTTCTAGAGCCCCGCTTAAAGGCATACTTATCGACTTTGGCGGAAGTTAGCTGAAGCTGTTTGAAACTCAACAACAGCCAAATAAATCCAGCCCCTCCCTTCAGAGCTCCATCAAAAGCCTCATCCTCTGCTGGCAAGGCCTTATTGTAGGAGCTAAATTAACACAAATAAAAAGATGACAAGATTTATACAGCTTAAATTAGTTAACAAAAAACCTAGCCAGCCAATTCACCCTTCCTTGTAGTTCCCAGGAGTCCCAGAGTTGAATTATTTAGATTTAGATCTACCATCTCAAGCTTATTTTTCAATAGAGGTAGCTATTTTGCTATATTTACTATTTTGATGGGTGGTAGTGATGACTGGGTTAGGATATTTAATGACCCGCGACCGCCCAACCCATGTTGAGAACCAGTCCCATGCTGCCTGACCCACAAAAATATTTGTTAATCACCAACTCGAGCCAGACCCAACCCACAATGGGCCTGTAAATGATTTATAACGTAGCAGGAACGATGCTTTGTCACTTTTCTCCTCTCCCCGCCCACACCTGTGAATTAATATAATAAGCTTACCCGAACCCACCCAGGTCGACCTGCACATTACTAGTGGGTGGAATAATAAAACAGATCATGTGACAGTTAAAGCCCACCGGTTCAGCCCCTTCTTTCAAAGTCATTTTGGCACACATGGTGTGTGCACCACCACCTCCTCAGACTCTGGTTCAGTGGGAACCCTAAGAAACACTGTTAAGTAGACACACAAGGACATTTCTCTGGTACACAAAGTTTACACTGTATTTTTCTGGTTATTTTACTACCTTCATTTTCCTTATTTCTCTTTATTTAAAATTATTTGATAACTTTATTGCTGTCTTATGGGTCAGCTCAGAGACTCATTTCACTACATAGTTGTACTTGTATAACTATGCATGTGACAAATAAAGAATTTTGAATCTTCATTCTTCCACATACTGTTAATTTGTAAATTCATTGAGTTACTAAATACTACTGATTTCATCCATAACAAACAAACTAACTAACATAGTTACTAATCATGAATCAGACAGCTCATATTTTTGCAAGGAATGTCATAATTAACAAAACTAATGTGTAAAAAAGAAGTTTCAGTTGGCCCTCGCTGCAAAACACAGGATAAACATGCATGCGACCTCAAAATTGTGTAGTTTTGAGAGTACCTGTTTATTGACAGTTAGCATTAGCATTAGCTTGTATCTGGTGCTATAACTGAAAGCAAAAAACATAATATCACTCTATCATAGCATACATTTATAATTAATTAGTAGTTTTTATCAGATCATGTGCGTAATCTCCTATATTTCCTGTGTCTCTCTTTGCTGCCTCATACGACTCCCCAGTCGTAGCCGTTGGCCTTTCTGGCAGCGACTGTTCGTCTCGTCTCACAGAGGGATTGCGCTAGGGCTCAGTTTGAACCACACACACACATGCACACATGTGAGAGCACGACTGGCTGTGCTGGGAGCCCTGAGGGGCTGTGGAGAGGAGGGCAGCAGCAGGGCTGTTTGAAGTTCAGCAGATTATCACCTCTGCTTCTCACTGACTGAAGAGAGCTTCATGCTAACAGCACCTCCTAATCCACCGTACCCACCCTAACAGCACCTCCTAATCCACCGCACCCACCCTAACAGCACCTCCTAATCCACTGAGCCCACCTGCAGGAGAGGAGAGCACTGCTGGGCCAACAGATAAAGATTTAAAGGTACACACGGCTGACATATTAACTGATACGTTAGACTGTACCAGCAGAATGCACATGACTCTTTCGAGACTTTGAACATCCAGTGATGCTAATGACATGTTGACCTTTATCCAAAGTTAGATTTGAAATAAAAATCTGTAATTATTTGTATTTAAGTATAATGTTGGATATAGGTGGGGGTAGCATGTTAACCATAGTCAGAATCAGTGGCTAAAGCAAGTAGCAGTTTGGCCAAAATCCAATTTAAACATTGTTAGCATTTGCTAAATTGTTAGTATTTACTGAAGTTAGACTAGCAAACAAATGCTGCTGTGTAAATAACTGTCTTTTACACTTTCTCTTGCACTTTTTTCCAAATCCGGTAGCTACCTGTCACGGTTCGGCTTTTCAGTTGTTTGGTTCTGTTTTTCTGTTCTTGTTTTGAGGTCTTTTATTTTGACTGTCTGTTCTGTTCTGCTTATGTCAAGTGTTTCTGAGTTTACCACCTGTCTTGTGTTTTGTGCTTTGATTAGGCTCAGTATTTAAGTCCTGTTTTGTGTACCACTTCTCATGTGTCCATCACCTCATTTTGCACCTCAGTTAGGCTTCGTGTTTCCTGTTTCTGGTTCATGTATCCCGGTGGCCCTCGTGCCCATTTCTGTTCTTCTTGTTTTCCGTTTGTAAATAAAAAGTCATTAGCATGGATCCCTGGCTCCTGGTCTGCTCCGTGCCCAGAGGTAGTGCACGTCCGAGGGGGACTAGTTCCCCCAGACGTGACACTACCACAAGTGTCAGAAAATTCGTGTAAGCATAATTTTCAAGATTTCCAAATAAGGTTGGTGACATGATGAAATAAAGTTAAAAATAATTAAATAAAATACAATTTTAAATGTACCATCTATGAAATGTTGAGCTAGCTAACACATTGCTTGGACACAACTAAAATTAGTTTGATTCTAAATAAGCTATTGGAATCACAAGGGTAAGTAGGCATTTGTCCCAGCTTTTTTCTTAGTACAATGATCCATCATCTGTGGACTTCAGTTTAGGATACTTACATTGAAAAAAATCTCTTAAACTGCATGCGCTTCTTAACTCTAAGTATGAACAGGCAGAGTCAAACTCAACAGCAGAACAAATAAAAATGTCAAAGCTTGGAAATCAGCAGAGCCTGTTTGTATTTACTTAGTGTACACATGATTTTACTGCACAAACTAAAGCTTTATGTGAAATTCAGGATCTAAAGCTTTACTGCTACATTGCTAAACTAAGATTTGTAAGCTTCTGAGCTAAACTCAGGGAAGTGTGCAGGGTCAAAACAAGCATTTACAGTGATGATGGATATATGTACAGGTTCTTCTGAACATGTTATTAGGGTGACATATGCTTTATGCACTGCTGTGAGTTGGTTTAGCTAGTCATTCAGTGGCCTAGTGGTCTTTTGTCAGCCAGCTGTGCGCAATTTAGTTTTTTTTAGCGTGAAGCCACCTTTGGTTTGAATGGTGCAAGATAGCACCATAGATATAAAATGGCCCAAACCAGGGCTCCACAGAGCACTTAGTTATGGCCCTCATGCCTCATGGAATGAGAACTGCCAGATGCGGTTCCTGAACCCAGTTTACTACCATAAGAGAGGGCTGCCTGTCAGCCACCATTACACCACTGGCCTACCACTTAACCACAGGTTCTACTACTGGGCCATTACCATCCCATATGTGGCCCAGATTCTTAACTAGGTGCCCCTCCCAGTCCATACACCCCAAGTACACTTCAGGCCACTCTATTTGTACAAGCCAGGGGGGAATCTGTGAATGTGTAACCAAGTAAATATAAAAGTGTTTGCTAAATTATTTAAAATTAAAGAATGGAAACATTTAAATAAGAAGTGAAAAATAGAAATGAGTCAATATTGGAATCAAAAAATATTTGCTTTAATTTATTATTTAGTTTGATCTATGCTGCAATGTTATGACTCAGATAATGTGAGCCAGGTAAAGGGACTTCAACATTAACTTTTTGTTCTAAAGGTGGTGATATATCGGACCTAAATAATTCATGAATAACATTTAACACGTTGTCTCACTGCATAGAATAAAACATAATGTAGCCTATGTAAAAGGTATTCCACATTTCCTACTTATCCTATCTTAATCTTAAAGCAAAGAAATAAAAATTGTGCCCAGAAAAAGTAATATTTCACTGATGATGCAACTGTGGTGGGTTCGATTACTGCGAACAACAAGGTGGTGAATCAAGAGGAATGTCAACCACAGACTTGTTTAGAACCAACAACGTATCTCTTACATTGGATAAAACTGGAGAGACGGTTGTTCCCTTCAGTTCCCTTCAGAGCCTTCAGTAATCATTATGTACTAATCATCGGCTTCACTGTGGAGACTGTCCAGCGCAGGTCCTTAGTGTTCACATTACAGAGAACCCCACATGAACCCTCAGCAATGGCTTAATTGCTAAGACAGCTCAGCGGTGTCTCTCTTATATTGGAAATTTAAAAGAGTTCACCATCCACATACATGCCACAATCTACAGAGGAGCAATAGAAAATCCCTGTGCGGGTCCATCACTGCCTGGTTTAGGAATTGCACTGCCTCAGACTGCTGGACAGTGGATCGTGAGGACAGCTGAACAGATCACTGGGGTCTCTCTCCACTCTGTCATGGACATTTACACCACACACTGTATCCACAAAAAACGCCAGCACTGTAGATGACCCCACAATCTCTTCTCTCTCCTGCTGCCTGGAAAACATTTCCGTACCATATGGGCCTTCACTACCAGTATGGGAGACAATTTCCTCCCTCAGGCCGTCAGACTGCTGAAGCATAACTAAATCACAACTGTACTTCACACACAAACTCATTCCTGAGCTGAGCTGCTTCCTTAAACATATACACATATTCACACAAACTTTTCCCCCAAAATACAAATAAAAAACACCCAGATTGGCACCCCATACATGTACTTACCATTCGACTTATTTGGATACTATTTCATGCTTACTCTATTGCTACTATTTGCATGATTATCACACAACACTTACGACAATATTCATTATTATGAACCTTTGCATGTTTTGCACATTTAATTACTGTGCAACTGGAGCACAACTGGAAAACAGTATCTGACACAACACTCTATTCACTCTCACTCTGTAACATTACTGTGTAACATTACTCTGTAACATTACTCTAACATTACTCTGTAACGTTACTCTAACATTACTCTGTAACATCACTCTGCAACATTACTCTGTAACATCACTCTGTAACATTACTCTAACATTGCTCTGTAACATTACATTGTAACGTTGCTCTAACATTACTCTGTAACATTACTCTGTAACATTATTCTGTAACGTTACTCTAACATTACTCTGTAACATCACTCTGTAACATTACTCTAACATTACTCTGTAACATTACTTTGTAACATTGCTCTAACATTACTCTGTAACATTATTCTGTAACGTTACTCTAACATTACTCCGTAACATCACTCTGTAACATTACTCTAACATTACTCTGCAAACATTACTTTGTAACATTGCTCTAACATTACTCTGTAACATTACTCTGTAATGTTACTCTAACATTACTCTGTAACATTACTCTGTAATGTTACTCTAACATTACTCTAACATTACTCTATAACATTACTCTGTAACGTTACTCTAACATTACTCTGTAACATCGCTCTGTAACATTACTCTAACATTGCTCTGTAACATTACATTGTAACGTTGCTCTAACATTACTCTGTAACATTACTCTGTAACATTATTCTGTAACGTTACTCTAACATTACTCTGTAACATCACTCTGTAACATTACTCTAACATTACTCTGTAACATTACTTTGTAACGTTGCTCTAACATTACTCTGTAACATTACTCTGTAATGTTACTCTAACATTACTCTCTAACATTACTCTGTAACATTTTTTCACTTGCGCTTTATCCTGTTCTGCCTGTACTGTTGAATTGTTCACATTTGTGTTTTAAAGCCTTGCATTGTTTTTTTGCATTCTGTGTAGTCTTGTCCTGTGTCTGCACACCGTGAAGTCTCGCATAATTTTAAGTCGCACTGTGGTCCTGGAGGAATGCTTGGTTTTGTTATGTACTGTGTAAATGTTTGAAATGACATTAAACACCTGCTTGGCTTGACTTGCATTGACCTAACATGACTTAATGTGACTTCTAAACAAATCAATTTAAATCGAGAAAACATGTCATCCAATCAGAAGTATGGAAACTTTTGCACCTGACTGTAATACACAATGTAATAAATGCAATGTTACATAAAATCAATAAAATAAAAAAAGTTGAATGGGTTTCACAGTTTATCAGTTTTGTCCTACTGAAATATTTGACCACTCTTTAGAGAAACCCTGTTTGGGAATCAGTGTGGATTGGTGATATTTCAGAGGAGCCAGCAGTGAGCGTTACACACATAAACAAGATTACATGTTTAGAGGATTTGCAAAAAAACAGTTAATGATTTGTGATTCTGTTTGCTGTTTTCGGCATCAGAGCATAAAAATAGATGGCATAAAACAAGATCGAATTAAAACAAGAAAAACTACAAATTAAAAAATGTAGTAATTTGCTGTAAAATGCTCACTAAGCTTCTAACAAGTCAACAAAACAGGTTAACATACACATTTTTAAAGGTATACTTTTTCTTCTCTTTGGAAAATACACGAGAGCATTTTTATATAATTCAAGACTGCAGAGAGAAGTGAGCTCTCTTTAAATGTAGTTTCAGTTTTGACCACAAAAAGCATCATTTGCAGCTGTTCAGCTTTCAGGTTGGCTTGTAATTAAGTTTAGCTTATCATGATTTTCCATGATTAGCTTTCTCTGCTAATTGTCTTAATATGTTGAACATTGTGAATTAACCGAATAGCTCTGTTGTACTGTCGACCTCTTGCTTGTCTGGAGCTGCTTGTTTGTTTCTATTTCGGTCTTTTTGGTGGTGTTTACTGAGTGTATGGAGAGGTCAGAGGTCATGCTGAACCCCTGCGTTCAGTTCATCGAGAGTTTGTCTGAGCTTGGTTTGAGGTCGGAGGTCGTGTGGGTACAGTAGAAGTGTCTGAAAGAGTCCATCACACTCCCTCGGTGTGTGAGAACAGGGAGGCTTTTCTTTTGAAACTGTGGCGTGGCCGCGTCCTCGCGACTCGCTCTAAAAGTCGCCCCCCATTCAGCCAGTTGCTATGAGACTTGCTGGCGAGAGAAGCGCATGCAGTTCCCCTGGGCGGTTGTGGGCTCGTTTGTATTGTCCCACGGTGTGTAAGTGGTAATCATTAGACACCATTAAACAGCAGGAGCATTTAACAGCTTTTTGGGTGGCTGAAAAGAGAGCGTGCACTAAAGCCAACCTCCAAGACCAAGAGAAAAAAAGGGCCTTGTGTTGTTGAAGGTGGAGAAGAGAATGAGGAAAGTTAGAAGAGAGAGTGGGAGGGGGGGGGGTGTCAAAGGAGTGTGGGGGGGGAGAGTAAAAGGTGAGAAACAACAGAGCGTAGCTGTAAAAGGAACGACTGGCCGGCCACATATTGTCGCATTTCTTTTGTGTGTTGGGGGAAAGGGCGGAGCTTGTTTAAAATGATATAGGGTGAGAAAGGGTCGAGCTGCAGAAAGAGAAGCATGGTCAATGTTGGGTCGTAAATCCTACAAATCCTTAACTTCATTACATGGCAATTATCGTCTGTAATTGGGATGACAAAAGCTTTGGCCTCGTTGCTGGCCAGGGCCTCGGCACTGGAGAAGGCACGGAAGGGTCAGGCCTTTTGCATGATATTGACTGAATGGACCTGTGGTTTCACAGGGAACAATGGCAGTGTAACTGTTCAGAGATGTTTAACATTTAGGCTTTTATTAGTAGTAGGAAGTGACCAATATGTGGCTGTGACAACTGTGCTTGTGGGCAATATTGGCTGTGATGGACGAATGGGAATGTAAACTGATCATTACTCACAGTTTATTACTGACTTTAGCTTTATGTTTAGAATTGCTTGAGTGCATTGTTAGGCGGCTTTAATCCTTGTTTCCAGGTTGAGAAGCAGGTCCAGGCACAGTCATTCTGAAGGACACAAAAAAGTATTTTAATTTACAACCAATTATTGCACTCTTATTGAGTGAGAATAATACATTTCTGAGAAAAACAAATGTGTAGGCTATATGAAAGCACATTTTAAAAATCGAATCTACAGCCCAGTAGACTGCAGAGTTACCCCCTTCATTATTTTTCTGCTTTAAATCTCAGAGCCTTAACTCTATTCAACTGAATTTTTGACCACTTGCCAAGACATTTTTGAATTCCACATTTGACTTCTTTATTTTAGACACCAGTGCTGGACTGGGCATCAGGTATACCAGGCATTCGCCCGATGGGCCGATGGTAAATTTAGGCCGGCATTAAATACCCCCACACACACCAAGAACGGCAGCGAGAGCCACCCCCCCACTATAACATCTATATCGAGATTTTGTCCCAGTCCAGCCCTGACTGACACTATGAGGCTAGTGATGCTAACAAACAGTAAAGGAAAATAGCCACTCAGATCTTTTTCATACTTTTTGTATCTGCATCCACACCTTCATCCTCATCCACATCCAGATTTTCATTAAGATGGTTAGACACAGTATAACTTACTGTATTCAACAACAGGGTCTGTTTTCACAAACCACCTCAGATTGTAGAATCAGCTTTTGTGACAATACATGAATACAGAAGAATCTGAGCCATAATCAGAACTGCTCTTGAAAAAACAGCATCAGTATTGTGTGCTTGTAGCTTTTAAGTTTTGCTCATTTTTATATTTTTTGGGATATCTAACTTTTCTGGGATATATTTTTTTCAGAAGCAATTCGAGATACCATTGAATTCTAATGTTTAAGGTTTTTTTTTGTCTTTGTAGCAAAATTTGGACACTAAACATGTTCTGGCCAGTCACATCAGTGGTAAGGGCAAAATAAGTGTTTGCTTGATTTTTTGCCTAACCATACCCTTAAGATCTCAACATAAATTCCTGTTTATGGTTTAAATAATAGAAAATGGTCAAGAAAGTTTTTCATTAGCTTTAGTATCTTTCTAAAGTATGCCTTGTTGGTGGAATTTCCAGGGCTGTAGTAGTATGACGTCTGTAACAGGTCGGAATTACTGAAGGGGTACTGTACCATAGGGGGCACCCAAGAACAATGGACCGCTGACCCACTAGCTCTATTCCTGAGGCGACACTGAGTTCTGCTTTGTTAGTCTCATTATACCTCAGAAGAGTGCAATTATTACATCACCTGTACAGACCGAGGGCCAAGGGACATGGGCCTAAACTGTCCTGTAGGGTCAGTATGTGCACTCTGTTTAGCAAATGAAACACGCTCATTTTGTTGTAATCAAACAATCTTTTTTAATTTGTTTGGTTGGAAACACAAGACTGAAAACTTGAGAATGAAAATGATCCACCCACCAAAAATATTTAATAAAAAATAACAAATTAAAATTCAGCAGAACCGGACACTTATTTGGCCATGCTTTTTAGGACAAATTCAGATACGGCATATTTGGGCTAAATTTAATCTACAATTAACAGTTATTTGCATAATACAACATTCTAAAATGTGTTCAATTGTCCAAGTCAAGTTCAAAAGGAGGGATGGCCAAAAACTTGCTGTATGTTTAGATTCATGGTCTTCTTGTAATTTGCGACCTCTTTTCTTCTTCGGTTTCTTCATTGACTGAGATATTGAGAATTTCTTCCTATTTAATAGAATACTTTTCATGTTTTACTCCCACAAAAAACGTAGACTGCAAGCTTTTATAAAATTGCAATGCTCCCTTTTTGTTCTCTAAATATACACATTTGATTGTAGCCAGAGTTAAATTTTTACTTAATCAGACCACAGCACTTACTTCTTAAATGCTTCTGGTTTTTGACGTGTTGCGTTTTATACTTCACACTTTGTCCTTTGTGATGAACTCTTTTGATATTCGGATGACTTTTCCACATAGATGATGTTAATGTAACAACACCACACAGTGGGACAGTGCACAACTATTTCAGTATTTTAAATAATTTTTAATAATTTCAGAACTTTTTTTAACCTCAACCATTCTGCTTCATAATGTATTTTGTCTTTATGTTTCTATTGTATTTTTTATTGTCCTTGTCTTTGTATCAGTGTGTCTGTGCAGCATGAACAGTGTCCTCTGGGATCAATATTGTTTTCTTATTCTGACATTTAGACAATGAAAATTACGAGCAGGAAATGTATGAATATTGTCTTCTCCTGCTTTCAAAGAGTCGTTGTTTGGTTTCTGATCCTCGGTCAGCTGCTTAGACGAGTCCATGTCTAAGAAGGATGACATTTTTTTTTCTTGCTCTGGAATTGTCTACGCTTGACCTGGATTAGTGCATATTGAGAGTAAGCTCTGACACCCTCTGACACAAAAAACACTCTTGCACGTATTTTTCCCCCAATATAATACATTCAACAAATCAGTCATCCATTAGCATCTGTAACATATTTAAGACTGTTCCAGCAGATAGGATTATCTTCTTCTAACTTAGAAAATAAACAAAACATGTCATTTGACCAAGGCTGCCCAAAGAATTATACTCTGTAATACCCAGCACTGCAGTTTGGCCACTTAGCAGTTCTCATTTAGCCGCCACTTTCAGGACTAATCCACCTGAAATACGCAGCTTTCAGAGAGATCCTGTTACTCACAACACATGCCAACACACTCATTCAGTCCCGGATGCTTTTTTTTTTTTTTTTTTTTTAGCTTCGTCGGGAAGAGAAGCAGCACAATAATCCTTCCATTGATTGAGACCTCCCTTTTCCCGAATTTAACCC